>CACM01002840.1:0-15931 GCA_000208805.1 Erysiphe pisi
AACGTCTCTTAGATCTATTTAAACAATCTCCGACAGTCATTGATGACCCCAAAGCCACTAAGTGGCCATCGTGTGAAGGTCATATTCGTTTTGAAAACGTTAAATTTTCATATGATGAACGAAAGCCAGCGTTAGATGGATTAACTTTTGATTGTCCACCCGGAACTACAACAGCTCTTGTTGGCGAATCTGGTGGTGGTAAATCAACAGTATTTAGGCTTCTCTTCAGATTTTATAATGCTGAAAGTGGTAGTATTGAGGTCGACGGAATTGACGTTAAGAAGTTAAAGATTGAATCGCTTCGCAGTCATATTGGTGTCGTACCTCAAGATACGATCCTATTTAATGAGACTATAATGTATAACTTGAGATATGCTAATCAAAATGCCACTGACGAGGAAATCTATAATGCATGTCGAGCAGCTTCAATTCACGATAAGATATTGGGATTTCCTGATGGCTACAATACCAGGGTTGGCGAACGTGGTCTTCGACTAAGTGGAGGTGAGAAGCAACGAGTTGCTATTGCTCGTGCCATTATCAAGAACCCAAAAATTATACTATTGGACGAGGCTACAGCAGCCCTAGATTCAGAGACAGAGCAAAACATACAAGAATCTTTGAAAACATTATCTAAAGGAAGAACTATGCTCGTAATTGCGTAAGTGCTACAGTTAAATTTCACTTATATTCCCCAAGCTTATTGAATTTTTAGGCATCGTCTTTCTACTATAACTGCAGCTGATCAAATTTTGGTTCTCCATGCTGGTAAGGTCATGGAAAGGGGTAATCACCCTGAGCTTCTCGCTCTAAAAGGTCGTTATTACAATATGTGGAAAAAGCAAATTCGTGCTGAACAAGCAATGGAGCAAGCAGCCATTGCTCTTGCTAAGGCCCATGCCTTAGCTTCAGCGAGAGATGGACGTCCAGGAAGTTCTGGAAATGAAGGATCGCCCAGTGAAGAAGCTTCAGAAAATGATGCTGGAGACAAACGATCCAGTACGACATTTGTCGATAATTGTAATGAAACTAGGCTAAAAGATCAGGGGATCTTACACACTAGTGACCATACAACATTAAACTCTGAATTAGATGACCATGGTTATATCAAAACTAATCAGGCCAGTGTTACTCCAGAAATGGAGCAGACTAGGTTAGAAGAGTCTACCGACGAAAAATCAACTAACCCTTGATGAAAATTTAATGGTTAGTAATTGGTCGCGCGATAATTTGTATATCACTATCCATTGTGAATTAATAATGGTTTTCTTAAAAACCTCAAGGGGCTGGTGCTCGGCATTTAGACCTTTTTTGTACATTACTTTACGGCAATGCCTTAATATCGTAGATCTTAAATCTATTGACTAATGACTAATATGAGAATCTTAAAGAGTTGGAATTTCAATCGAACAATACGATCACCATCAATGAAGATTTATAATCTCAAATATAGCAAATAACGGAGAATTTTATTTAAAGTCAAAAGTTATCTCAGGGACATAATGTAAACATCAATAACAATTTCGCCCAGCTTTATTTGCTAAAATGAAAACTTTTTTGTTTAGTACTTTTTTTTGTTTTAAACCTCACATAATCAAATCTCTTTATTCTTCACAAAAAAAACTGAGGCTGGTTACTTGCTTATATGTATACCTAGCCCTCAACCTGTACCTGCTACGTCCCTATTTTACAAAAATCAGCCAGTCAGCTTCATATCCCAAACAACAAATTAATTGAATGCTTATAAACTCTGATCTTTTCTGAACGAGCACCCCGTCAGGGTCCGATTCTCGGCCAAACAAAGCGGGGATCCGATTTACGATTCAAAAATATTAGCTTAAAAGTTTTCTATATACATTTATTCATCAAAATAACTATAAGCCGTGCCTGATTAACTAACTTTTTGCCTTCGATGAAGTTCAGACGGGTACAGGTTTAGTCCTATGTAAATAGACTCTAACTCTTTTTGGAGGATAAAAAAGTAGCTATTGACTGATAAGTACTCCCCGTAATCTGTAATCTCTGTGAGCCATAAAGACATGTTATTAATGTGTAATTAATGTGTATTTTGCTCAACTTGTCATTAAATGGCTCAAAAGGATTCATTAATAAAATTGCGAATGTATATTTGGCCCATACTCATCTTGTTTCTGCCCTTCTGATTGGCGGAAATCATCAGATGGCAGACGAACACAAGCCTGACAATCCACGTTCTTACGACAATTTCTAAGCTAGGACCTTATATTAATTATTGTTTTACGCCGCAAACTACTCAACATTGAACTTGAAGAAATTATTTTCTAGTAGATCTAGGCAATGACTAAATTTACATGGAAGATTACAGCAATGAAAGCATGTAATAGTTTTTTCATACGCAGATAAATGATCAAATACTTGCACGATTTGATCACTCATCTTGAGTAGGAGAAATGTATGCTCATAGCAAGGCTTTCAAGGCAAATTGCCCATTTATACTAAAAAATAATTATCAGAGGCGTTCGAAGGCTTAGCACCTACACGCAGTATCTCCCGCCAGCTTTCAGCTCTCATTTAAGGGTTGGATATGCTAAAACTGAGTCTTAACATTTCTAAGTTCTAGTTGGGCTTACCCTCCTGCCACATAAGGACTGTACATCCTTTTATCCTATGAAAAAAGATATCAGCAATTTTAATTGGAAAGAGGTAGGATCTACGTCACAAAACGCTACAGTTGTAGCTAGATAAGTCCTCAATACTGTTATGGGCAAATAGTTACAAGTACTGGATATCGCAACTATCACCGTTAATTTATAGTCTCGAATCATATGAATCTAGAACAAGCTCCTCTGACGGAAACGAAGCTCTCATCACCCTCCTTTTCCACAATTCCACTAGATACAGTCTCCCCTACCCCAGCCACACCGCCACCACTAACACCTCCACAAAACACATCACTATCAAACATGCCAGTTGTAGACAGGAAGTTTCTAGAACTTTTCCCTTCTTCTAAGTGCGCTGCACAAAAAGCTGCTGATCTTGAGTCGACTTGCCAATTTATTGAAGAAGATCCAACCTTACGTCATCTCCCTCAGGAGCCTGCGGAAATATTCGCAGCACGGCAGCAATAAGAGTGTGCTTGGCATATCTTGTTGATGGTATGTACTAGCTTTATCAGCAATATTGATAGTACAGTCAACAATTTTTAAAAAGGTGAAGAAAAAGAGACTGCAAAGAAAATTCAATCGCAACTTCTAGCGGCGATTTCTCAGCTCGCAGGCGCGGATGTATATCCTGCCTCTGTGAGTTTCCACAATTCGTCTAAACTGAAAAATAGTATTGAGGGACTGAAAGCGAAAACACTAAAGAAAATATTCCAAGTAGCAGTTCCACTTGTGATACCAGCTGCAAAACCAACACAGAAAATGATAACATCTCCCAAGTATTCATTGCCAAAAATATTCAGATACAAGAAGACTCATGAGTTAAAGTAATCCGTAGTGATCGTAAGAAATCTAAAGCAACTAACGTTTAGGGTGCTTTTGACGCTACCCTGCATAATATTTTTAAAAAGATGCAAACACAAGGCTTGGCAGGCTCACTTATCCATTGTACAGCATTTTTTCTTCCAAATCGATATGTTCAGGTCCGATATGAAGGAGGAATCACAAACCCAAAGAAGCAAGCGTGTGGAGTTCCTCAGGGCTCACCAATTTCACCTCTTGTTCCTCCTCTACTTAGCTATGCCTATACGTAACAGAATATCTAAGGCTATTTTCAGCTACACAGACGATATTAGAGTTCTCGGAATAGGGTGTGCAGTCATAGAGTCGGTAGCAACTGCCCAACGGAAGTGGATCATTACTAGAATGGGCAAGTGAAATGCTGTCTCTTTCGACTCTGATAAGTTTGAAGCGGTACAATTCCTGGGAATCGTCGGGAGGCATCTGTTTGAATACAAGTTAATGGTGTACATATCAACCCCGTAGAACACATTCGATAGCTAGGAGTTCAACTCGACTCGCAGCTATCCTTTAAACATCACGTGGCAACATGCCGTGGAAAAGATCTCAAGATAGGTCAGCATATGCGAAGGTTAAATCCAGTATAAATGAAGCAGCTCCTGGACCTCTAGCAACTGCAGTCAATACGTGTGTCATCCTGGTAGCAACCTACGGCTCGAATGTTTGGTGGCCAGGTATGATAAGGCCAACTCTCAAATGAAGTGTTACGCCTGTGAAGGCAAATCTGTGTAGCCTTATTGATAAGGCTATACATATAGCATTAAGGGCTTCTTCACCAGCGTGGAAAACAACGCCAAATACAGTTTTTCGTAGAGAAAATGGAATTCTACTAGCACGGATTCTTTTAGAAGGAAACTGTCTACGACTTGCCGCCAGACTAGATTCGCTTGATAATCGTCACCTACTCCGTAATTCGGCGAGTGTATGCCCTAATATTGGTATATTTAAATACAAAAAGTACGTAAATCCATGGTTATCTAATCGACCAGAAACACAAATTCCGTGACCTTCATAGCTTTACTACTCGAGTAGAGACATGATACACCCTGTTTATCCAACACTGATCAGTGGTTAATTTTACAGGTTAACCACAGATAAGACAGGAATTATACAGAAGAGTATTCCCTCAGATAACGCGCCCTTTGGACAAGTTCGGTTGCTTCAACTAATCTTCCGCACTGCTCCCAGTAATCAGAGCGAATATTTACTTGTAAATCTAGTTTTTAATTTCATAAACTGTCTCAGTTGAGACGTAACGACAAGAGAAAACTTACGAATACTTTAAAAAATAATAACATCATGGTAAGACAGCTTCTACCCCCTGAAATCCCTGCTCTTGAGAGATACATCGACCTGGAGCTATTAAATTTTTCAAATTTAGATCCTACGGTCCAAGACACTGAAAATATACGGCTGCATACTTTTATAGCAAGGAAGTTGAGGTGGTATATCGAAAACAGCTACTTCGGTGGACGTCTCTGGAAAGATTTCCAGGAAGATTTCGACGAATGGACACTTGATATGCTGAAAGAATGTGAAAAAGAGGTCCTTCATTGCCTCTGAGATACTCTAGCAAGGCGTGGCGTATTTATTCCTAGAGGGAAAGATAGAAGGAAACTTTATTTTAAGTTGTTTGATATATTAGGCGAAAAAGAGCTTCATACATGAACTCCAGAGGAAATTCAAGCCCAAATTGACCATGGTGGAGGGTTTGTATCGAATTACCGGCCGCCACTACGTAGAACAAGTTTACCCCCTATATCATCCGATCAAGAGGCCAATGTAGCATCCGACTTAGATCTTCAATCTTGTGATATGACCATGGGACTTGGAAAAGTCCAACCACCTCCAAATAAACTGACTAGGAAAATACAAACCCAAGAATTAGAAAGAGGTACCAATGCCTCACTTAATAAAGAACTTAGCCCAAAAATGGACAAAGAAAACTACAAAGATAAGTTTAACGACTTAAAATTGGATGAGTTATCCGAAGATCAAACACGATACAACCCGCATCTAGATTCGGAACCACCAGATGGTTTCGTGATCCAACTCACAAAGATTATCAAACTTTATATTGACAAGGATGCTAAATATTGTAGTGAAAAATACGACATTCTAGACGGCAAACTCACTATTTTTAGGGATAACTGTCGAAAAGTGGGATTGAAGAAAGCGCAGTACCATAACGCTTTCTCGTCCATGCTAAAAGGAGATGCTCTTGAATTCTACTACGACCAGATCGCCGATAAGAAGTATTCATATGAAAAAATGGTAGAGATTATGAAAAGCCAATTCGAGACAGAAGAAAAAAAAATGAAGTATCTTAGTCATTGGAGATCCACAACGCTTGCTTCTGTCAGGGAAGAGTATCCAGAGAAGAAAATATCTGAATGTTTCCACCTGATGGTTTTTAAACGACAGAAGATCCAGCGGGGCTTGCAGGGATCTTATCAGATGAACTAAAGCCTACGAGATCAAATCCTCAACGGCTATCAAGGCGTGCCAGAATGTAAAATGGCTTTATATAATCCATCACCAACGTTTGAAGGTGTGATTGCGCAAATCAGAAACGCATTATTTACCGAGGAACAACAACCAAGCACTCAAAATCATTTCCTTTCTGTCCCTTCAACCCACTCTAGTAGTTTTAATCAAAACTATACAGAGCGAAAATATAAGAGTGTACACGGGGATGGAAAATATAGTTCAAGAGATTTTAAACAAGGTGGTAAAGGATGTCCTAGCAGTTCAAGAAATAATGGAACGCGGTTTAATAGACAGAAGAAGTGTTATATTTGTAGTGAAATCGATTGCTGGTCTACTACTCACTCTCCAGATGAAAGAAAGATAGCTTTTTCAAAATTTTCAAAGAGACCCTATTTCAAAACCCGCCCTGCTACGATGGCAAAATAATCAGTATTTTCTCACAGAATTCGGGCCGGCCAATCCCCATCAATTAATTAGGTATTTAAATAATCAATACTCCACGCGATCACTGGACGAGATATTTTCAGATGTCATGATAATGATGAAATTTCTCTAGAATCTCCTAAAACGACAAACTCGGTGTGGAACGTAGAAAATTCTATTTTGCCACGATACTCATCGACTAAATTTCAAGGAATTATACCTGATACGGGAGCTGCAGGAGTTTCTACTGCAGCACATCCTCAAGTGATTGCCCTTCAAAGACTTAATGCTAGCATTCAAATAGATAAATCAAGAGCTGATGAACATCAGATAAGATTTGGAAAAGGCAACGCCACTTCAATAGGTACAGTCGAGGTAAATATACCAATTGGAAGTATAACATTTCATGTTGTACCTACATATACCCCGTTTCTTTTCTGCCCCCAAGATATGAAAAAGATGGGAGTATATCTCGATAACTTGAGAAATGTTTTAGTACAGAAACTAATCCCTGCTGTTATCAAGTTTGGTCACCCATGGATGTTACTATATGATACAGAACACAGTATTACCTACTGTAATCTGACTGAAACTGAGTTGAAGCGACTCCATAGAAGATTTGGCCATCCGTCCGTTGCTAGACTCATAGAGGTCTTGCGGAGAGCTGGCCATGAGGTAGAACACAGTTTGGTCGAAAAACTTACATATTATTGTCGCCATTGTCAAATGTACGGGAAATCGCCCGGCAGATTCAAGATCAAGTTGCGAAAGGAATTCAACTTCAACTACACTGTCACTGTTGACATCTTTAATCCAGAGGGCAACAATGTATTGCACACTATATATCAGAAATCGAATAAGAAAAGCTTATGCATTTATAAACAAGATGGTATTCTATAATCGAACTATGGTTTCTAATCTACATACAAGTTTCATCATTATATACTTATCTTTAGTTTCTCTTTAGAATCGCTCCATTAGATCTCTTCCAGAAGCTTCCATTGAGCATCAGAAACGCGATCAAATAAATGATATGATTGGTCGCCTTACAAGTATAAGGCTRACTCAAATGCTACGATTCTTGTCTCKAGTATTCCGGAATATTCTCTAAAGCCTGCGATGGAAATCGTATGCTACAGGTAACTTTCGGCTAACAAGCCGTTACATTATAGACAAATCTACAAAATATCAGGCTGCCAGGCTGCCAGATTTTCGGTCGATATGACGGCATTCACCGTTTGGAACGCGTTTAGAGCATCTTGGATAGATGTGTAATTAGGCCCGCCTGATTTTATAGTACATGATGCCGGAACGAACTTTGTATCAAAGGAAAATTTCGTCATAAGGCTAGGTCTTTGGGAATTTCTGTTCAAGAAGTTCCTGTAGAAGCTCATAATAGCTTTGGTAAAGTGGAACGTTACCACGGTCCTTTGCGAAAGGCATATAAGATAATTCTCGATGAACTAAATGGTCATAAAGTTCCCAAAGAAATAATACTTCAAATGGTGGTGAAGGCTATGAATGACTCTGTTGGTCCGCATGGTCTTATCCCAACACTTCTGGTATATGGTGCCTATCCTCGGATCAAGAAAGACTCTGCACAGTCCCCCTCGGTCACAGTAAGAGCGGAGGTTATTAATAAGGCTATGAAGGAGATTGCAAGAAAACGAGCTGAACGAAGTGTAAAGGATGCACTAACAACAAGGAATGGCCCAAACACCCTTCCAATAGTGAATGCCTCAATAAATTCAGAGGTTTTAGTGTGGAGAGAGAACAAAGATGGAACGGTCCATACTTACTAATTGCCACTGATGTGGACCATCAGGAATGTGTAGTGCAACTACCGCATAGGCCTACTAGATTTAGGTCTACTGTCGTGAAACCATTTAATCAAGACGAAAATGATAGCAAATCAGATGAGTCTATCAAATTGTCTACAAATACCCCTCATTTGAATTCAGAAATGGACATCGAATCAGATACCGGGACAAGTAATTCAGAGTCAAACTCTTACTATGAATCTACTCTGTCAAATGAAAATGTAAATTTGTGCAAAAGAGGAAGAGGTAGACCAAAAGGAACGGAAAAACCGTGCCAAGAATAAATATGGTCACTTTGGAGAGATTTTTATGTCAGCCAAGGAAGAAGCAGATCTGAAACTCTCTATCAAATTACGAAATGAAGGAGTCATAAGTACTCCCGAAGAACCATTTGAAGCTTCAGATCGTATCGAATTCGAGAAATAATTAAAAATGAAGTTATCAAGCTTGAAAAATTCGATCAAGAGAAACATGGTAGCCTTAGGCTTTTCAATACACGCTTAGTTCGTTAGATTAAAGGAAAAGACACCGACTGTCCCTATAAAAAATCCAGAATAGTAATAGCTGCATGGGGAGATCAAGGAAAGTCTGAAATTTTAACGCAGTCGCCCACCTTTCAGCACGCAAGTCAGCGACTACTAGCTGCGATTGCTCCGTCCCTCTTAAGCAGAACAAAAACGGACGCTGGTGATATGGGTATGTAGCTCTGTGATATTAGCCAAGCATATACCCAGTCAAAAAGCGTACTAAATCGTCTCTTTTGTGCGAAGATTCCGGAAAAATTCAAAGGGCAGTATCCAGAGAATACTATTATGGTAGCTCTCAAGCCTCTTTACGGGATCCCAGAAGCGGGAACTCATTGGTGGGTTACCTATATAGACCATCATAAGAAGGAACTCGAAATGAAGCCTTCAACGTATGACCCCTGCCTCCTGATTACAAATGGAGATTTATTCGGGCTTGTCGAAATGCTGACCGACGACACTTTGATTCTGGGTGAGATTGGGTTCTCTGAGAAAGAAGAAAATAGGCTTAAATTTAATGCGAAACCAAAGAAACAACTCTCTTTTAATGGTAGTATCTTCAACCTCAAAGAGGGCTTCTCAGTCGACCTGCAACTAAATGGCCAAGGGAAAAAGATTGAACTTGTTGATGCAAAATATACTAGTCTAGATCACAGTTCAAAAGTAAACTACGATTTAGTTCAGAAAACCTATGTTCAACAACGCGCTCGAGGCGCATACGTTGCATCAATTTGTCAACCAGAAGCATGTTATGATTTATCAGTAGCTGCTCAGGTCCAGAATCCTTCGAATGATGATATAGAAAAACTTGACAAAAGATAAAAATGGCAGAAGGCCAATCTTGAAAGAGGACTGAAGAATGTAACTCTAGATCTTGAAATGTCGAAACTTTATGTTTTTGTGGACGGCTCTTTCGCTAACGTTGACCTATATCTCAAATTGGATAATATGTCATCGTATTGGCAAATGAAAATAAACAAGAAGTTCAGAAGTTTGCTAAAGTTCAAGTTAATAATTAAATCAAAAATTGGTTTTATTATTTGGATTCAAATAAGTCAATTAAGGCGAATTATCCCACGCTGCTACATTTTAAGAAACTTTTCTAATTCAGATTATAAGTTTATATGACCCGTAGAATTGAATTATTAAATTTTATGAAAAGAAGACGTCTCATCTTCTCTGTCGCCGCGCCCAGGAAATATCTTTTTCTTCTGACGCTTCAACAAATTTATTTACAATATCATGAAATTTGTTAATGGTTTCTCTGTCATCTTCAGGCAAATTTTCATATCCGGCCATTACATGAGGTAACCAAGTTGTCAATAAATCAACCTCTGCTCTTACCTCTTCATTGTTATCAGGATTACCTGAATCTTGGTCAAAACATACTAAAGCTGAACTTGCAGAATATTGTCTTGATTGCGAATTTCAAAACAGATTGTATATCCTGAAACCCTTTACGCCAAAAACATATGCTTACAAACCACATGGTTTGATGACATAAAGGGGCATGAGCAGCTGATGATACGATCTGCTCTTAGTAGTCACGTCGTAGGTTACATTTTCCTTTGTGAGTGATTTAACATTTAGCACTTCAACCGATCCATGGACATCTTGATTGATGTTAGGCCCTGTGTCAAAGTTAAAAGCCACATTATTGGGCACTTCGTTGCATTTTTGAAGTTGTTTGTCTTCTGCAACATTGGTGCGCCGACGTTGCAGACCGTTGGTAATCTGCACTACTTTCCATCGAAGATCCACCAGTACTTCACGTAACAGTCTATACACCAATATATCAGTGCGTTCTTTCCTTGCACTTTTCAGATACACTGATTTTAGTACGTTATGCCAAGATTCGACCAAATTATTGATATGTATTTCCAGCATCCCCTAATAAACGTATTAGCTTCCACTTATCTTCAAACAAGACTTGTTCATTAGGGTACGGTTCTATAGCCTTTCCACCACTTTTCAATGTCATTCATCCACTGCATCTTTAGATAACTGAGCAAATCAGGATAAGTCTGATACTTAGTGTCGTATTGAGCCCACATCTTTTGGAAATCGATAAATGTTTCAGTCCTTCGTAACATCCTGAACTCGACTAAAGCGGAATTTCTATCATCAGGAGACTGATTTAATTTTTGCTTGAGCGCTTAGCGCCTGGAAAAGGTGCCAATGACAAAAACGTATTGACGATTCCTGAAATACAGCTGAAATTGCTGCCACTTCCGTTCTAGAACAGTCAATCATAAAGATTGGCTGCTTTTCGGAGGTCACTGTATTCTTTAGCCACCTTAGCCAGTGAACCAGAGGTACAATGGTTTCTGCACTCGTTATCATAAAAGCTACTGGTTTTCCACAACCCGCATCGTCATGTTTAATGACAATGGAGTGTAGAAAAGCCTTCCGATTACTATTGAGAGCAAAACATGTATTATGCGTAGCATCTAGGCACAAGAGTGAAGAGTACCGGCGAAAGACAGACAATTGCCAACTGCTGCAAAAGGCAAATAGAAATTCCGTGGCTGAGTTCGGAGTACTCCCTTGGCAGAGTCCAATATCTTCAAGCAGAGAGATACCACCCGACTGCTCTATTTCCTCCTTATAAATTCTCAAGCTCTTCCAGCAATCGGCATCCAAGACGGCTTTACTTCTCAAATGGCGTCGAAGATAGTTGTTGAAGTCCTTATTATTTACACGGAGCATATGAGGAACCATTACTGGCTCACAAGAAACAAGGTCTCGAGATTCTAATATCTCCACGGTTTCCTCACTTGGTTGAATAACACTTTTCAGTGAATTCCAAATTGGCACCTGCGGCCACCACTTCATTAAGCTAGTTCTTTACAATTATTGGAAGTCCCCGCTTTCTCCAAGAATCCACCGAATTCGGGTTGTGATTCACGTGGTTGTTGTGGTAATGGGCGAATTTTTTATTATCGTCAAAGTTCTTTCTTGCTCTTATATACGCCTTACAACCTACCTTCATGGAATCCTTCGTATTAGGGCGCTTCTTAGGTTCACTGGTAGATAGAGCCTGATTTTGATCGACTAGAATTCGTCTGCTTTTTACCACTGAAGGGACAAATGTATCGTCGGGTATGCTCGACCTTAGTTTTCCATAAACCACGAGGACCCTAGAATCAATTAGTAGAGTTTAGATTGTCATCATGAGCGTTAATGGTTCCACTTTTGAGTCTCATTTTTCCATAATAAGGATCATGATCAAGCCATTTCAATTGATATTTTTTTTCCGAATTAAGCCAAGTAGCAAATTGCTTCCTCGATATCGAATTCAAGTTTTCATGAGGTTGTGTCACTGTCTAGTGACTGATTATCGATCAAGCGAGTTTCTGAAAGAGGATTCATCGTCGTAATTTCAAACTTTTTAAAATTTGTGGTTAGTGGAAACTAAAATTGTCAAATATAAGAAGTCTAACAACTTTATAATTCACGATAATACGGCGATAAAGTTAACAAATTATATACTATAGGACTCTAACTTTAATTAGCAGAAAATGATAGCGATAGCGAGGGCAATTGTGACGTGACATTGGTTGGTAAGAAGATGAGATAAAATATTTACGCTTTAATATCTAAAAAAAAGTATTATGATTTATACTTGGAACTGTGAATTCAGGAAGAAGTTGTATTGTAATGTAAATCGCAAGTCGTAGGTCGAATTTTTTTGAACAGTACGTAGTGCGGGGAAAAAAATTATTTCGGTAATGGATGCATTATCCAAAATAAGAGTGGGTCCTGTTTTGTGCACAAAATTTGTGCACCGAAGTTTTCGTGGAAGTTTAGCCTTACGCCACAAAGGGTCTCCCCAAACCAAGATCAAGTCACCTACGTACGTAGATCTTTGGTACAAAGTTGAGAGAGAATGTCGAAATCAGTTAATCTTGGTTGGTTGTTCTTGCAAGGACTAACGTATTCAATTTAGCGTATACCGAATCACTGGTTCACTGTTAGCGTAGCCACGTAATATCTTAACTGTATCCGCTCAGTGTTTCCCGCCCTGCTAAACGAGAATATAAGAACAACTTTCGTCTTCCAAAACACGTTTATTTTCCCACTTACATCCAACTAAATTCATCAACGTGATACTACACAGTCCGACAACTGTTGCTCCTTTCACTCCTATAGTTCTAACATCAGTCGGCCAAGGGAGGATATACAATTTTTTATCTATGTTAGAACAAAAGTTGATTATCAAAGAAAATTATCTTTACTGCCTACAATTGTGATAGAGGGCCAAAGCATCATAATTCAGCTGTGAAAACTATAGACAAATGCTTCTATATCTATGTCGGTTGTACTAAAACTTTTAATCCCTTTTTCGAGATATCTCAAGTGTGGGCAGAAATGTCCGAGGTTTATTTACATATAAACAAGCGTTCACCCCAGACCGGATTTGGCTCAAACGTCGATTTTCTAAGAGTTCTTGCTGCCTCGGTTTCGCCTTGAATTTCCCGAGCTTTTAGTTTTTCTGCAATGGGGATCAACAAAGTAATCAAAGATATCTTGGCGTTATGTGTACCTACCGCGGTATAGGTCCAGGGCTGAGATGATAGGAAGAATGAGCAGCATCAATGGGAGTACATCTCCAAATCCCCATACTCCAACCTTCGATGAGTTACGTTGTGTTAGAAATGTAATATCGTATAGGGTTGAGATCGTTGCTATTATCCCCACGGTAGTAAAGATAAAATGGCAGATTAATTTAAGAAGAAGAATCCGAGAGCGTCCCATGAGGCTGAAACGGATAAAACCCAGACTAATAAGAAAAACAGTGACGTAGATAGCTATGACGATCGCTGGGCTAATAACTACTTCTGGGTCATTATTTCCTACATCCTGCTTGGGTAAATCAAATAGACAATTAACAGGGATATTCCAATAGACTCTGCCGCCATTTCTTGTCAGGATGATTATAATTCCAAAGGTAATTGACAGGAAAAAATTGATAAAAATCACGATTAGTCGAAGCCATCGCCTGACCCAGTCACTTCTGATCTCATCTGCCAAGGCAACAATTGTGTTTGCATGCGTGATATTCGACAATAGAGAGGCCATCCAGAGAATATGGAATTGATAATAAAATAGTCTATCCATTGTTATGAGACCCAAAGTCATCGACCCAATTCCAGTAATGATTTGCTGATCAGAGAGGGAGAGAAGTAATTTACGGATTACGAAAGATTTTCTATCGGAATGTTCTGTCCAGGTAATGATGACGCTGAAGACAGTTGAGACTAAAGCAGTAATGATGAAAGAATAAAACACCTAACAATTGTGAGCTTAGGGACCTAACGAACACCAAGTTCGTATCGTACTCCACTGTTTGTAATTTCAGGGTTCGGTTCGACTTTGCCTGGCGCATAAGCGCAAGATGCCACATCTTCTGGTGTTGTATACAATCTAGCCAACATTGATTAAAAAAAAAAAAATGACAATGTACAAGATCATACACATTTCACACTTATATCTATAGAATCTATCCCTCTTAGTTTCAACCAAAATGTGCGAAGGGCCACATATGGATTTTTTTTTCTTTTTTCTTTTATATAACTTAGTACATGAAAAAGCACCTTAATAATTTAAGGTTTAGTCGTGATCACATTTCCATTTCCATCTTCATCAACTTTGAAGTCCAACTGTACAATCAATCAGTTTACGTGTCCCACAAAATTCAATTTTGTACGGTAATTCTATCCAATCATTTCTAAGAGCAGAGCTAAAGGTAACAAGGTTTTTTTTGTTTTTATTTAATCTTTTTTCTGCAATCAATTCAAAAGCTGAACTACTAACCTAACTGTAAATGTAAGACATTTCTGCTCGTAGAACATGATCTTACTCTTTTAGACTATTCCTCCAAAGAACTAGATAAGTTTTACTGTTTACTCCTAAGTCATTTTCATCCATTCCTGATTTGATCTCTTTCTATTGGTGACTTTTTATTACACTACATTTCTGCATCAGAAGTCGAGACTCCAGAGCTGTTATGTTATGTGTTCACCGATTCACCGTGCTTAAGCGAGTGTCTAAGCGAATCGAAATGGTGACTGGTGTTGGATTCTTTTGTTTATATAAAGATTCTTGATTGCACTAATAGTCGCACTAAGACTGTTTTGATAAGGATTGATAATTGAATATGGTAATATATTTGATAAATTTTTCTATGTAATCGCTATGCTCGATCTGTTCAAAAACTTCTCTTTTTTTGCTTCTTACCTTTTGTGGGTCCTCTCATTTCTAAATACATTGCAAAAACTATGTACAATCAATCTTGCCATTTTAGTAACAAAGAATTACCTCAGATTTGTGTATTCCATCAAAGTTGAGCTTCTGCTGTTTACTTTCCTTTGTGGATCATTATTTCACGATTCATTCTTTTACAAATTGTCGTTGCAGGAAAACAATCCTCTGTTGGCATATGCACTGCAGCCTTCGCTAGTTGCATTTGGTTTAGCCGAATCTGGCCTAGTTCAACACATCCAACCCCTCCATCTCTCCAAAAAGTCGGACTTTCTCATACAACAACCACATCTCATGATTCCTCAAGACCCTGTTAAGTTTCAAGCACAAAAAAGTACGTTTTTCAAAGTGTCGTACTCGGATTTGTGGAAATATATCGGTCTTACAGGGAAAATCCTAAGTCTAGGTCGGAATCCCTAACAAAATCGTCACGGCAGACGTTACTCACTTAAACGTTAGAGGCTTCAACTGTCAACGGCTAAAAGAAAACGGACTGTGCGCGTTATTAATGCTCAATTATGGTTAATATTTTTCTATGAGAAGTCTGATACTAAGTGAAATGAACTACATTAAATAACCTTAGCACTGCAAGGAGTGATCCCGAGTGATCTCCCTGACCTTACTTTCCCATCCTCTCCTGAGCCTYTAGCCGAGTGATCTACACTGGTAAATTTGAAGTAAGTATAATCACGTGGTAGAAGAAACCACAAGGCTGGAGCCTACATAAAAGCCCAGCCTTACGGATAGGGCAACAGCTCATAACAAGGTGAAGGATTATAACAGAATTAGAATTAGAATTAGAATTAGAATTAGAATTAGAATTAGAATTAGAATTAGAATTAGAATTAGAAATTAGAATTAGAATTAGAATTAGAATTAGAATTAGAATTAGAATTAGAATTAGAATTAG
>CACM01002824.1:0-13814 GCA_000208805.1 Erysiphe pisi
CTAAACTTTGATAGTAAGGGCCATGCTGGTGGACAAAAAAATAACCTCTGAGACTCCTAGTAAAAGCATGAAAAATATCTACATCATGTTAGAAATATTATTGATCTGTCCAAGTGATTATCATGCAATCAAATTAAAAATTCTGGTAAACGGAATTAAAAGTGTGAGTTTTGGAAGTAGGATCAATAAAATAATGGAGTAACTGAACTGGGTACAACAGGCTTAATATCTGTGGTTTTGAACGAAGAGTTTCAGAGCGGCTTTTTTTTATAAATAGTAAAGATGTAAAAAGCCAAAATTTGGGAAATAGCAAGAACCTACCAGGACAAGAGGATGTCTATCATTCCAAAGATGATTTACTTGCTTCGCAGTCCAAGAAGTGATCAGGCTGTGAGTTAACTTTTGGTCAAGAATTCGTAGGCCAGATGGAATATGAACCCATATCACACGATGTAGCCAACCAACCGGAGTTTTCCTACATTTCGTAAATACTGAGAGGCATAGACGAACAACTTGGTATACTTACCGGAGTAGCGGATTCCTGCCAAAAAACGCAACAAAAGTTAAGAAAGAGATAAATATCACAATTCCTGCTATGTATTGAGTAGTTCCCATGTTATTAGAGTACCGAGCCGGGGATTTCTGTATAAAGATTGGAAGCTTATTAGAAGTGAAAATTCTCAAGTGGATTAAATTAATGACACAATGTTATAAGTCTTAAAATAATTTTATTATAATCGGTAATAAAATTATTCAGATTGTAAACTTTATTGTAATTATTTAATTGTAAGCGAATATAATTTGAGATGTATCAAAAAATTATACTTGGAAAAAATGATAGAATTATGAAGTTAATTTTGTGAATTTTATTGTGATAATGTGATAGTAAGGGATTTAAAGTAAAAATTGTAATGTGTGTGAATTCATTGTGTATATTGATTGATTGTAGAAGAAGGCTGATTGTATTGATAATGAAAGACTAAAGTGGGAAATTGGGGTCACTATATACATTTTAGGGTCTTGGCATTTGCCAGCATTGAAGTGTGAGGAAGTAAAGTGATTGGGATAGCATTTTGCAATGTACATAGACTTTACGCACTTCTAAATTATTTAAAAATTCATTGATTGGATCTTGGTTTTGAGTTGATCAAATTAAGCCTTTCACAGGAGCAATACGAAAGGTCCCTGCGGAGATCAATTCACTAATACCTAATACAAGGCTAATGATTCCACCCCCCTCTAACCTGAATAAGAAAATGATAGTCCATTAGCTCAAAATCTAGACAGGGATCCTAAATTCTGCCAGATTTCCGGGAGCAAAAAATATTTTAGATAGGGAAATGTTATTTGCCCCCCCCCACACTTTGCACAATTCTGGAGCTATTTGAGTCATTGATTGGCGCGTATTTGCTTTCAACCAATCCACGCTTAACTTTTCTAACTCAAGTACTATTAAATTAGGGAAATGTTAAAACCACCCCATGTCCGTTCTTATTACCCCATGTCAATTTCAACTAACCCATGTTGTGATTTTTCTTCAGGTGTGGTAATATCATTAAGAAATAGACAGGTCCCGTGACTTATTTAGTAATGTGTATTCGATTTCTAGAAACAAATCCCATCAACTGTATCATATATTTTTAGTTTTTCTTGACTTAGCTTGTAAATGACTTGAGTAGTGTCGTTCAGACTTGGGATTTTACTTGAGTACAACTTAGTGCTTGAAACTCCTAGTCTGAACGGCTACAATAAGTTGTGAACTTTTTGAAAAAATAATAATAAATGCAAAAGCGACGCTGAGAGATTTATTGAAAAAAGTCATTTCGATAATATATACTACCGGCAGATTGAACCGGTTCATTCTATAAGTACAATCCATCGCTAATGTGCATGGATATCTTTTAAGCAAGTCGAGATTTCGTGGGCTTGCATAGAACAGATGGGTCATCTAGTTATCGTCATCCGTTTTGACTTAAAGATTCCATCTAGCTTGACGTGATTCATTAAATAGCACTTCTATTGGCATCCACTCCATGAGCTCTTCGTCTCTACACTTCCTACGCCCGTTATTGACTGTTCTCCTAATCGCGAGTTGTTGAGGATCAATTTGACGTAGACTCGTCAGAATTTGTTCTAGAGCTACTCCTGCTTTCAATAGCGGCCAGGTCATTTTTGTTTGAGATGATCTTAAGAAACGAGCTAAGGAATAATCATTTATATCAAAGGAAGGTTCCTGATTATGGTCAGTTGTGAAGGATTTAAGCTTCCTCCAAAATCTTTCTTTCTAAAGCCGCCCTATTATTCGAAATGGGAAGTCTATCAATCTGGACACAGATTCTCTTATTTCCTCATGATCACTCGCTACCCTCGATATGAATCTGCCACGTCTATCATATTTGATTACAATTTTTGCTTTTTCATAGCGAAGCTTGGAGACTATATATCTGTGAGCATGTCCAAATTCATGTACGGTATTTATTTGAGCAACCGCATTAAAATAGAGCGATTCATATGGAGGTAACATGTTAATTATTGAGTTGTGTAAAGTGTTAGAAAGGTCTTATGTAAGAACTGAGGCTTTGATATAAATCTGTGAGAAGATACATTGAACGAAATATTCAAGTTGAAGGTGTAACATTTAAACAGCTGCAGTGTTTTATTTAAGAAAATTGGATATGTAAGTACCATAGCGGAATAACCTGGTTTCATGTTACGGTTGATTCATAGTTAATTTATAGTTAAAACCCTTTTTAAACATCAATTAAACATCAATTAAACATCAATTAAACATCAGTTAAACATTAGTTACACGTATATTATGATTTAAATTTTTTTATCGATATGCGAATCTTAATGATCGCTTCATGATTAAACCTCGCTTCATGATGTGTCATTCAATCCGGTTGCTAGTTTAATTTTGGCCTGAGAAATAGATAATATTTATTACAGGATTGATATTTTAAATTACGTAATTAAAAATCACTTTTACTATACTTAAAGGTTCCGTTTCACAATATCTTACATCTACATACTTATATACATCCATACATGATAATAGAATGATTGATGAAATGGATATTACTCATGAAACTCAAGCTCCATCGACGAAAACAAGCAACCTACCACCCCCTACACCCAATATTCCCCCAATCCCTAATCCCCCTCCTTTAACCACTCCACCTACGCCAACGTCTCAACCCCAAATTCTTAATAGTACTATAGCTAGCAGCAGAAAGATTCCCAAGCCTGCTGCCCCTTCTAAGCACCCTATACCTGAAAGGCCCCTACATAGCAACAAAAATGCATCTGATGTTGCGAACGCGTTTCTTCCTAGGGAACTTGCTGAAATAGTTGCGACCCGTCAGTGTTGTGAACGCGCTTGGCATGCGCGCCTGATGATATGTACAACAATACGCAGCAGCATTGAAAGCACTTTGTCGAATTTTTCAAACGAAATCAAAAAAGAAGAAGCTGCAGCCTTCAAGACCTACATACAATTAGCCATTGCTAAATTTGCGGCAGTAGACTCTTCTCCATCTCCTCCTCAAATTCCTGCACATACTCGTCCAACGAGAGGAGAWAGAAATAGTAAAGATAAAAATTCTATGAAGAAAGTTTCTATAGCAGTACCACATAGACTCATGAGCATTGATTCAAACAGAGAAGCATTAGAAGAATCACAAAACCTGTCAAAGACTTCTCAGATGGAATAAAACACCTGGGCTACAGTGGCTCGAGCTGGCCAGAAGAAAGCTCGAGTAATTTTGAGTAACAGAATACAAGTAAACTCAACTGGTCCAACGGGTAGACAATCCTTTCGTCCGGCCTACAAGCACACATCAAAAACATCAGCTTCCCCAACTACGGCCCTTTCAGMCAAAAGACTTTTTGTCCGCCTCCCACAAGAGTATGATTGGCGAAACTATCGCCCGCAGGCTTAGAGAAGTAATTGTCAAAAATTACATATCTCTCCTTCCCTCAKTGGTAGAATAAAGCCTGTACACTCAGGTTTCCCTCTAAGTCCTTGCAGTGTAGAAGCTCGCCAGGAAATTATAAAAGCTGAAAACGGTCCCTTTTTATCGGGGGCGAAGTTGGAATCAGCTACTAATTGGGTCTCGGCACTGGTCCCAACAGTACCAGCTTTTTGTTAAAATGGAACAAGGAATAGTAGAAGTGAGCAAAGACATGCTTTCTGACGAGATTGAGATAGTATGCTCAATGCGACCGGCTCATTTAAAACTCTACGGTCGAAATAATGTAGAAGCACCACACAGAACGTGGTTGGCTTTTTTCCCAAAGGCACCACGCGGAGGATTCAGAGTATTTGATGAATCTGGATTTGTGAGACCATTTAAGAAGCAACAACTTATTGAATTCTGCAAGCGCTGCAACGGGCACCACCCGAGCAAGAATTGCTCAAGAGCACTGTCTTGCGCTAACTGCGGCTCAATTAACCATACCACAGATATTTGTATGGCCGCAACTAAATGCAGAAATTGTGGTGGTCTACATCGTGCTGATAGTCGCTGATGTCTAGCCCGTCCCACGCGGTCTAGTGTACCGACTAAAGAGCAGTTGAAAACTTATCGCGAAATGGGGGAAAGAGAATATAATGCGGTACAGCGAGCCAGAGTTGCAGAAGAAAAAGCTGCATCTAGAACTGAGATCGACTTAACAAGCAGCCAAGTATCAGAAGAAAATATGATTCTTGACAATTCCCAAGCATCACCCGTCGAAGATTCGACTGATGATGCAAGACGATTATGAAGGGCAACCCACAGGGTTACTATCCCCTCCAACATGTTCTTAATTTTATGTAAATAAACATTGGAAGGGGGGGAACTACGCAAGACATTGCGTTAGCTCGGGCTTGTGAGTTGAGAATAGATGTCTTGTTGATTCAAGAGCCTTGGTGGTCTGAACACACTAAGACACACCCATTTTATGAATTGTATTTACCGTTTGGAGGCGAAGCTATTCAGCCTAGAGCGGCCACTTATATTAGAAAAGATCCAAAGAGGATAATCTCAAGACAATGGTACCCACCTTCGTCAACAGGTGATTATTGCTGGGTCGTAGTTAACGATATAATGTTTTTAAACGTTTATAAAGCACCACATGACCCCAGTGCAGTGCAACCACTCTTAGACTGGACACCTTCCTCTCAAACCATAGCAGTAGGAGATTTTAACTCAGTATACTGGGCCTGGCAACCCAGCGCAAGTTAATTCTACGGTCAAGGCGAAGATATTGACAGATGGGCAGACGTGAATGATTTAACAAGTCTTATAGTTGGCGAACCGACACACCGTGCCGGAAATACACTCGACCTAGCATGGACGAATGTGAAGGATACATTGGCTTGGGTCTGCAATGAAGAATGCATGACCAGCGACCACCTTCCTATTTGTGGCTTCGTCCCTAATCCTAAAGCAGCAATAGTAAAGTCGCTTAGTTCTGAGAGGAAACTCCTGATATCAAAGGAGAAAGTACCTCAGCTTATTTTGGTAGTCTCATAATGGCTTCCCCCGATCCCAACTTTATCAACAGTAGAGGAGACGGAAAAATTCGCTCAGGACATATGCCGAGCATTAACCAATTCTTTGAAAGCAGTAGGGAAGCGACCTATTAAGAAAAGCGGAAGAAGAGCTTCCTGGTGGACGCCCGAATGTAAGTTCGCCCACTTAGAATACCGAGAAGCAGTGGAAGAATCGGAGCGCGTCACGCGAGCAAAGAGATTTAGAAGTATAGTTGCGTCTGCAAAGAGAGAGCATTAGTAGAAAAGGATAGCAAATTTTAAATCCTCTAATGATGTATACAAACTAATACGGTGGGCGGCACCTCGACATCCCAGCGTTACACTTCCCCTTCGATATGAAGGTCGATTCATAGCAGACCAGTCAGAGCGCGCAGTAATACTTAGAGACTGTTTACTATCACGCTTCTCGATATCTGATGACCTCCCTCCCTGCACAATGCCAGGAAAGGCATTCATTCCTTGGTCAGATGAGTTGACGGAACTAGAAGTGAAGACCTGCACAATTAGGAGCGGTAACACCAGCCCAGGGGCGGATGGAATCTCCGTTGAATTACTGGCGGCATGCTGGGAAAATATAGAGCTTCATGTAACGCAACTTTTTCGGGCGTGTCTCCGACTTGGATATCACCCCACTTGCTTTAACCTTGCAGAGACAGTCTTTCTACCAAAACCACGCGACCCATCATCAGTGAAGGGGTGGAGGCCCATTGCGCTTCTGTCTTGTCTAGGAAAAAGGCTTGAGAGGTTATTGGCAAAGAGAAAGTCTCATCTTGCCATAATTACAGAGACGGTAGGTCGACAACAGCTTGGAGCACTTCCAAAACGTTTTGCAACGGATCTCGTTTCTTGCGTGGTACATGACGTTGAGGAGGCCAAGATACAAGGTTGGGCTTCTACATTTGTAACGCTAGATGTAGAGGGAGCATTCGATTCTGTGCTACATAACAGACTGATTTGGCGGATGGAGGCTCAAGGGTGGCCAGATTCAATACTCCGGTGGACTAAATCTTTCCTTGAAAATCGTCAAGTGCAAGTGCGTTTCGAGGGTGGAGTAACGGAAGCTAAAGAATTGGTCTGTGGGGTTCCTCAGGGATCGCCTATATCTCCACTTCTATTCCTTCTGTATATAGCAGAACCAATGAAGAGCAGGAACGCTGTCGCTCGCTTCAGCTATGCGGATGATATTGGCATTTTAGGCTTTGGTCGGACTGTTGAAGAGTCTGCAGCTGCAGCTCAGATGGAGGTTGATAGCCTCACGAAGTGGGCAGACAAAAATGCGGTTTCATTTGACGCCAAAAAGATAGAGGTAATGCAATTTCCCGGGCGAAAGAAAGAAGAACCTATTGGAATTGTGGTGAGTGGAGGGGTGATCGAACCGGCGGAGACCATTCGTTGGCTAGGAGTGCATCTTGACCCACGACTTACATTTAAGCATCATGTGACGACTTGGAGTGCTAAGGCACTTAGTTTAGCCCAGCATATGCGACGATTAAATTCTGTGAAAAGAGGAGCTGCACCTAAAGCTTTGATAACTGCAATTGAGGCATGCATTCTACCGGTAGCAACTTTTGGGGCCGAAGTGTAGTGGCCGGGTCTGTCCAAACCAAAAGCTTCCGGGACTGTACGACCCCATACAATATTTCACTGCGGGTTAATTGATAAGGCTATACGTACGGCATTAAGAGCTCCACTGCCAGTTTGGAGAACTACGCCAAATATAGTTTTACATAGGGAAAGAGGCATCCCCCCAGCCCATATACTATTAGAAGGGTACCGACTTCGTCTTTCTGCACGACTCAACTCTCTAGATGATCGCCACCCTCTTAGAATTAGAGCAAGTGTGTGTCCTAACACAGGTACTCTAAAATATAAAGCAAAGCCAAGGATATCAAAAAGACCTGAGATTCAGATGTCTCGGATTCAACGAGCACTTCGACAGTTACCTCAAACTGAGGCTGCGGAGCCATTATCAGCTCCAGCATATGCTCCAAATCTTGGAGTAAAAGCAGATGGAATGGCCAATCATCAAAAGTAGATATATGTGCCTATTCAGATGGTTCATCAGAGGGTCCTGGACGCTCGTCCTGGGGCTATGTTCTACAGCGGGAGGAGCTACATTCAAAAAGGAACACGGAACACTACATGGTGGAGAAGTGTACGATGCAGAGATATTTGGTGCGACTATGGCACTACGAGCTACTTTGGCGATAAGGCAAAATGAAGAGAAGATATTTGTACTTCTCGATAACCAGTCTGCGGTAATAGCTCTTCAAACTGGCAATTCAGTATCCAGCATAAAACTATGCAAATTATTCCATAATTTAGCGAAGAGTACTATAGCAGAACTTAGATGGGTGCCAGGGCTCTCTACAATTACAGGAAACGAAGAGGCGGACTTGGAAGCCCGTACCACTCTGCGATATCTCCCTGGGAGAAATACTGAGCCTAACTATATCACTCTTGCCTAYCTCCGTCGTCTTATRCATCAGAGACGTCAAGATCTGGTAGAGAAATGGTGGTCCAACGTTTGTCCTGCTCGATACCAAGACCTAGAATTAGAAATGCGTCGTAGAAAGCCGCCCGAATTAAACCTATCTCGGCGGCTACTTCATCATCTGTTAGCTGCCAGAACTGGACACGGTGACTTTGCGGCGTACCATCGCCGCTTAAACCATCTAGACGCTAATCTCGAGTGCGTTTGTGGACAGGAGACCACTCCGACACACTTTATAAGATGTCGAAAGTACGCACACCAAGTGCGCAAACTTCGAAATGGGATGACCATTGATAATTTCAGAAGACAGCTACTCGGGCATAATTGTTTGAAGAGAATTTCCCAATTTGCAAAGGTTACAGGTTGCTTTAGCGACCAATCATCTGACTTATCCTCAGCTRGACGCGAGGAAGGTATATAGTAGAATGCCATCACTTGGAATGGCGGGTTAGGAATTTGGTGTGAGAAATGCTGAGATAACCCTTTTAATTATTACTCTCTTTGACTTTTCCTTTCTTTTCCTTTACTTTACTTTCCTTTACTTTACTTTACTTTCCTTTCTTTCATTGTCACATTTATAAATGCTACATTTCATGTAAATAGTGGGTGTGAACGAGTAGGGCATGTCTGAGGCTATGATCCCAACCGGCTCCGCCGGTCCTGAACCCAAAGTGGACATTATGGCTTAAGCCTAGGACCTTAAATAGAATAAATAAATAAATAAATAAATAAGTAATAATATTCATCCTATGAGAAAAGAATGATTGATTCAAGCTCTTCCAACGGAATCGAGCCATCAACCACCCCCAATTCCCTCAATACCCAATCCTCCTCCCCTTACCAATTCACCTTCACCACCGTTAAATTTAGAAATACCTACAAAGACAGTAGATGGCAGACAGATCCTCAAGCCTATCGCCCCTTCCAAGCGTCCGCTACTGGAAAAACCTCAGAGTAAAAGCAGGGAGAACTCCAACATTGCAAATGCGTTCCTTCCACAGGAACTTACTGATATAATCGTGACTCGACAACGTCGTGAACGCACTTGGCACGCACGTCTCCTAATCTGTACAACTATGATTAGCAGCATAGATAGTACAGTGATAAACTTTACAGAAGAATTAGAAATTGAAGAAGTTATGGCATTCAAGGCGTATCTCTGACAGGCAATTTGCTAACTTTGCGGCGGTGAACTCCTCTCCCTCTCCACCGCACATACCATCACGTACTCGTCCCAGTAAAGGTAATGTAGATTCAACCAGTAAAGATAAAAATTCAAAGAAAGTAATGGTCGCAACACCCCGCATTGTCTTACCCTTAGCTCCAAATAAGAAACCTACACAAGAAGTAGTACTACCAAGCATTCCTAAGACAAGTGACAAGTCTTGGGCCACAGTGGCACGTAACGGCCAGAAGAAGGCAAGAATTTTTGCAAGCAATAAAACGCAAGATGCGCCGAAGGCCAAAATTTCGCAGCGCCAATTACCCAAAGACAAGTCTGCAACTTCAGGATCCGACCAGACACTTTTTGTTCGCCTTCCTCAAGACTATGAATGGCGGAAACTATCTCCCGCTGGAATACGTGAGGTGTTAGTTAGAAAACTCTCGATCTCACCCACTCTTATCAGTAAAATCAAGCCCGTTAACTCTGGGTTTGCGTTAAGTCCATGTGGTACAGAAGCGCGTGAAGCGATTCTGAAGGCAGGCAATGGTTTATTTTTATCAGGGGCAAAACTGGAACCTGCTACCACCTGGGTGCCAGTAATCATCCCTACTGTACCAGCATCCATCCGCAAGGAGCAAGGAGATACTGAAGTAAACAGTTCTATGCTTGCTGATAAAGTTGAACGAGTCTACTCCGTGCGACCTGCTCACTTAAAACTTTATGGACGAAACAAAACCGAAGCATCTCATCGCACATAGATGGCGTCCTTCTCCAAACCTCCTCGCGCTGGGTTTAGGGTTTTTGACGAATCTGGGATCGTAAGACCCTTCAAAAAGCAGCAACCTCTTCAGTTTTGCAAAAGATGTAACGGCCATCACCCTACCAAAAACTGCTCGAAAGCACCATCTTGCGGGAATTTTGGCTCTACAAATCACTCAGAAAATATATGTATGGCTGCCACCAAATGTAGAAATTGCGGGTGACCACATCGCTCTGACAGCCGTAGATGCTTAGCTCGTCCAACTCGCCTAGGTGCACCCACGAAGGAACAGTTAAAAAACCTAACGTCAAGCAGGTGAAAGAGAATATCAAGCTGTTCTCAGAGCAAAAGCTGCCGAAGAAAATGCTGCAGCAAATGAAAATGGAAACATCGAGATAACAAGCAGTCAATGTGCAGAACTGACTATTAATTTTGAAAACTCCCAGGCATCTTCTGTCGTACAAGCGACGGGCGATGCATCACGTTTATGAGCGACAACTCACAGGGTTGTCACCCTCTCCAAGACGTTCTAAATTTTCTATCAATAAACGTTGGAGGAGGGGAAACCACACAAGATATCGCATTAGCCCGTGCATGTGAAATAAAGATTGATGTCTTGTTGGTTCAAGAACCATGGTGGTCTGGTCATACAAAGATACACCCAAAATTTGACTTGTATCTTGCTTTTGGAGGAGATGATATTCGGCCACGAGCAGTAACATACATCAGTAAAGATCCTAAGAGGATTACTTCTGTTCAAAATTCGAGTTTCGAAAGCGAAGTTACCGCAATTTGCTCAGTTAGTATCGCAATGACTGCTTCCGCTCAAGTCATTAAACAATTCTGAAGAGACGGAGAATTTTGCTCGAGAGATATTGTGGGCTTTAGAAAATGCTTTAAAAGCAGTCGGCAAACGTTCTAATAGGAAGAGTGCAAGAAGTGCTCCTTGGTGGACGCTTGAGTGCAAACTAGCCCATTTAGATTACCGACAAGCGGTGGACGATTCTGAACGTACTGCACGGGCAAGAACCTTCAGAAAAATAGTGGCCTCGGCAAAAAGAGAGCACTGGAAAAGTAARGTGGAGGAAATGAAATCATCTCGAGATATATATAGACTCATGAGATGGGCGGCCCCCCGACAAGCCAATGTAACCCCTCCCCTTCGACATGAAGGACGATTCATATCAGACCAGGCAGAACGGGCGATTATTTTACGTGATTGTCTTAGATCGATACGCAACATCTGATGACCTACCTCCTAGTCTTAAAATTGTGGCTCAACCAACCACACTGAAGACCTATGTATGACTGCTACCAAGTGCAGAAATTGTGGAGGTCCACAGCGTTCAAACAGTCACAAATGTCTTGCTCGCCCAACTCGTTCGGGTAAACCTACTATAGAGCAGATGAAAATATTTCGCCAAGTAGGCGAGAGAGAATACCAGGCAGTACTCCGGGCTAAAGCAGCTGAAGAATCTGCTGCCTCCGCTGAAAGCAATAACATTGATCTAATAAGCAGTCAAGAATCGGAAATCGATGGCAACATTGATAATATCCAAGCGTCCCCAATTGAAAATTCGATGGGTGGTGCATTGCGCTTATGAAGGGCAACCCACAGGGTTGCTTTCCCCTCCAGGATGTGTTTAATTTTATGTCCATAAATGTGTGAAGAGGAGGGTCCCGCTATGATAAACTTGTTGATGTAATGTAATATATTTAAGTTATATTCTATGTATTTATTTAAGAGCGGAGAACGCTTACTACTTATACTCATGTGCGGCCGCTAGTCAGCTTCTATGCACATGACTTCCTCTATACAAACAGCCTAAACACTTAATCACACTAATGCAAGTACAGCACATCCTAGTTATATGCTATGCTTATCACAACAACGATTCATCTATTCATCACCTATTTTGTGGAATTTATTATTGCTTTTATGAATGACCTTACTTTTTATTGAAATAATCTAAGAATTTGGTATTCCGTCAGTCAAATGAAAATCAGGCGTTGTTGGATCTTTTCAGGAAACTATCTCTGTTTGGCCAAAGTACGGGGAAATAGTGCAAATCTCTGCTTAGAGCCTAAGGCCCGAACTTGCATTCAGGGGCACACCCCGGAAGCGATCTCACATATAGATTATAGATTGCTTTGAATACCGTGGGCATAGTGTAAGTTAGTAAATTTGTTTGATACAGTATAAATTACAGCCAACGTCAACCGACTCCAAAGCCAAGTTGAGTACTTCATAAGCCAGCTGCATTGTTTTTAAAATATTTAACTGTGATCGGGGAAAATTGTCGAGCAGTCTAACGGACATTTGACATGTGTCAAGCTAAGCCGATCTCCAAAGTAACATATTTTCTTCAATAGTATTTATACGGTTTGTCATAGTCTATCTTACGCTATTCATGCTCTAGCCTGACAACACCACATTTGGGGTGCATTGTTTTTATTGTTACGTTGAACTATTTTCATCCTCGTCCTCCTCCTCATTATCTTTTAGACCCAAAATCAACATTAAGTATCTTTCAAATTGAACCATAAAGGCCGTAATATTAGATTTTGTTAAGTTTTACGTTTTATTAGCTAGAATTTAAAAATATAGCACAATATCAATTTGCATCTATACGAATCATTTTGATATACATTTGACTAGTACCACGGCCAATCCGACCACTTCGTATGAATCCACCACCACTTGGACCTTCAACACGACTAAATGCGTTATCATCACAAATAACCTCAGAATCCGGCTGAGACATCCTTTCAAAAGATGGAGGGGGACTTGGTTGAGGGAGATGGCAACCAGTGCCTGGTGGAGGATCACCAAACGAAACAAATCGGTCAATTAGAAGACGGTTACTAGGATCTCTTCGTCTTTTAGTCATTCATTCCTTCCGCGATCAACAATGTGATAGAATTCCCTCTCTGTAACACCATCGAATGTAGGTGCTACCGGCAATTCATCGTAGAACATCAACAACTCCCTACGAACATTGTCTTCCGTAGGGATGCCAATAGTATCTTTCCACAATTTGACCTCGTTACAGAGGTTTATATAAATTGCTATTTGCGATAATCAGAATTTAGTTGAGTATAGATGGCATCAASTTACTCCTGCAATAATATTTCCCCAAATCACTACTCCTATCAAGATCGACATATCTAGCCATATAATTCCAGCAAAAACAAAAATAATTTATGCGGTAATAGCTCCTGAATAATTCTTGGAGCTCACATCGACCTCTAATTTGCCTCACGTGGCTTGTTTCTTCTTGTTGATATATTCTATCAATGAGAAGATATTACGTCTAAGACCCTAAACTTATAGGACTTAGTATTCTCTAGGATCTATCTTTGTCCTTGCAGCCCGCCATTCGGTTGCATCGGAAGTTTGCGGTTTTTGATAAATATTCAGATAGTTTTTGCTCTGATGATAGGTTTTTACAATGGATTACTATTTCTGGCCGCCTTTTGTTAAGATGAGATAACAGAAGATTTTTAATCTGCATGTTGACATCAGTGGTAATATTTGTGTGTTCACGAAGATCATGAAATCGCTTTTGGAATTCTTTGACATAGTCATGACAAGTCATACTATTGCTTGGTTTGAAATTCCAGACCCGAACTGTAGTCTTGAGTAGAGAATGATGGGCTTGTGCTTGTGATGCGACAATAATTTCTTTAAGTATTCCTCTTGCAGTATCACTTGGCGCGGTGTGAACGTGTGGCGCTGTGTCTTTTAATTTTGACGACCATCATATTGACCACACTTTTACCGTTCTATTTTGTGGAGGTTCTTTGAGAAACGCGGTCGATTTTTGGGAGAGAGTGATTAGAGAGCTGACGGATT
>CACM01002789.1:0-11314 GCA_000208805.1 Erysiphe pisi
GACGCCTTGTTAAACTGTAAAGGGTCTTAGAGTAAAGTATATTCAACTATACTCAGAGCTATATACAAAAGAAAATCTTCAATTAAAGAGTCAAAAGATGTGAGCAGTTCACATATTTATACACAATTTGACCTCATAATACCGCACATTGAGTATCTCATAATATTACTTTTGAACTCCTCTTCTAAATTAAAATCACAACATCGAATGTTGAAAAATTCAATTTGGAAGTTAATAGCTTTCAGAGATTATTGTTGGTGAGTAAGCAGATTCCCGCTTTCACCAATTTCTCAACCAAGGTAATCTCCGTTTACAAACCGAGGTAACTTTCCCTTTTCAATAGTAAACTTCCTTGGCGAGTTTTCGGTTCATGATCCAAGAGTATTAAGCGAGCGTTAATAATATAGATGACGTGCTTATATTATTCTATAAAAATATATTAATTTTGTTACCTATTATTAGCGTTTAAGTGTATATTATAAGAAAATCACGAGATTATCAGAATAAAATAAGAGAGCACGATTACAAACAATTTTTGTTACTGTAGTTATCTTCTTCTAACTATTCGGGGTGCTTCCCATATGATGTTATAAGCCCCTATTTCACATGTAATTCCTTTTTTCCATAGATCTACACGTATCCTTGCAACATTTATCATTGGCATTGTGGCTGACTAATCATAGTAATTTATACAGTGCTATGACCCCCTAAATTACCGGGATCTAACACCTATAAATATATAATAATTAGGCGTTAGTCTAATATGGCATCAGGCATTCAGCCTGTGACATAAACAAACTCATCGCGTGACAGAATTACATACAGTTATTTGTACACACAATAAAGTATTCACAATCATCGATAGAGTTCAAAACTTAACTTATCACAACTGTTCTCTACAAGAAAATTCTATCTGATGCTATGTTCGATGAAAATAGTTCTATATTACTCAGCCATAACTATGACCAAAGTTTTAGAGAACAAAAAGGCTCTACCCTAGAGAAACTGGCTTTTCTATCCTGTTAATGCGAGCAGAAAAGTTACTCCTACCTACTTGCCTCATAATTTTCTTTCTCCTCTATATATTTTACAGAAAAAGGTATGTTAATTTCTGATTAACAACTGATCTATTTTATTTAAATCATAGTTCTCAAATAAACATGTGGTGACGTTAGGCATCGAAATCCAAATGACAAGTAAGAAATAATTGAAAAATTCGGTAGCAATCGTATTACAAATTGTGCATGAAATTCAAATATTGATTGGTTTAAATTAACTAAAAGTTGCATCCTCCAAAATAGAAAAAAAAATATATTATATAAGGATCTCTATTTTTTTTCGTATATGAGACTTTGACAAAACATTTAATATCAAGCATTTATGTGTCACGGATTATGTGATTGCTCCCAAAAAGATATCACTTTCGATAAAAGCAAAAGAAAATACTTGACAGAAATTAAGATGATCATAACGACTAGAAAAAGAAAAAGCATTCAATATTCCAATGAATGCGTTTAAATCTGATATTGATATAAGCCATGTGTGGTGCAAGCTGTGAAGGGCTATCACCAAAACATTGAAAATAAAGTAAGCTGGGCGTAATACTGTCTATTTTTTTAAACATCCCAAAGAATCTATCTACATAATATGGAAGGGATCTATATAGCTACTTTACTTCGTATAATTACTTACGTTTCAATCGGTGATCTGTACCTAGCGTACTCCCGTGGTAGAAGAATAGGGGAAGGCAAAGCCTGTAACACATGCTTACGTTTGCAAAAGGCAATCTGCAAAATTCACAATTGGACAAAGAAATTTTTGATGATATTCCAAACATCCAGAATTTGAGCTAAGTTTCTACAAGGGGATCTCAATAGGTAGTCAGTTATGTTGTGTGGGCATAGAGTTGAATAGGCCCAGAGTGGGACAGGATAAGAATACTGCTACCTTCGTGGTTGATAGATGACTCACTACAAATGAAGGCTAGTCATTCATTATTCTGCTTTTACTAAAATCTAGAATTCTTTCATATAGTTTGCAAAACAAGATGTGAAAAAAAGATACTAACTATATTCTGCGATTACAAGCATCTTTTTTTCAGCCAAAATTATGGTTGAGCAGAGAAGAAGCTACAAATACATAAGACGTAATTTTCAGAAGTTAAACTGTTTGAAGAGACGCCTATGTAGAATCAATGCTAAAGATAACCGAAGAGAATCTAGCCTATGAGTCTGGCGTGTATCATATTCAAGTTTATTAGTTTAATTTATACTGAACATACTTAAATTTAGATTTAAATGCTGAAACTGTCATTGACGCGAGATTCAGATGCTCATATTACGATGGAGTCTCTAATAAATCATAGCGAAATGTTCACAATATTCCATAGACAATAGGCCTTCCTTGAGATTAGGCCACATCCTACAAGTTACACGGTATAGTCCGCTATGCATTTATAGAGACTTTGCTGTTATGAACAAAATGATAACAAAATAGGAATATATATTACAGGGCACAGAATTATATAGAAAGTAAGGAGTATTAGCACTAATCACATCCTCATAGTAAGGAAGATTTATACCTCAAAAGAACCAAGTCCATTCTTCGCAGGATGAAGTGATAACAAGGTTCACTATATGTGACTCAGACTTGCCTTTACTGCATCCTTGTTTCTTGCGATAACTTTAGCTACTCTATCCGTTCCAAGGTTACTGCAATAACAGAAACAAACATGAACCGTAAAGGGTAGCTCTAAAATGAATTTTAGGTCCGCTTGATTAACTCAGCAGTATCTGTGGTTTATCATCATTGTCATGAACTTCATCAGAATATTTAAGCCTCACTTAATTAGTGTCGTACCCTTGATTTTACCGCTTCCCATTTTAGCGGTTCGAGCCCCGAATTGAATCTATTGTGATTAGTTCGAATTTTTATGAATGAGAATTAGAAAATACCGCCCGTTTTTTTTCTTTCGATACTTGGACCATTCCTAATTTGAACGAAAGGAGTCGTAATAATAGCTTTCCAGGCTCTAGATCTAAAATTGATTTCTCTGACTTTTCTAGTAACCAAAAGCCGCACTTTTCTGAAACCGAGGTTTCGATAGCCCATCTGACTAGTCCTTCATCTAAAAAGGGGAACCTAGTCTCCTTACCCCAATGTGATATAACTCTATCATCACGACCTAGGTTTCGTTTTCCAAGTCTGCCAAAGTCTAGTTTTAGTTCATCCAGCAACCCTGAAAGTCCCATTCGATAGTAAGCCGTAGAGTGTCGTGTGTATCCCCCAAAAAGTTCATCTGCACCGAAGCCTGAAAGCAGAACACGCGCCGGGGTTAGATAAGGCATTGGTACCGGCTCTTTATTGGTGGAAGCTAAGCCGCAGCCCCGTGAAGCAAAGTAAAGTGCATATGCTATGGAAAGATCCATTTCAGTATTATGAGGGTGCATAAGATCAACTAAAATCTGTCGATGTGCTATTGTTTCTGAGTAAGGTATATTAATCTAACAGCATTAGTAAAGCCAACAACTATTTATTTATGCATTCATACTGCGACAAATCGCCAAGTCCTATTAGGGCAGACTTTCTGAAGTTCTATCAGTGATTTCCTGCCCGTTATTCGATCAGGGCAGGATTCATAAGGCCAATCTTCAGATATAGTAAGCGTATTATCCTTCTTGGAAAACGTATCAATCTTCGCTGCTTTGACAACTCGTGGATTCTCAAAGGCGACATTTAACAAGTCAATTTCTTGATCATACGGCAAGATATCATCTACCAAACGTGCTAGGACCGTGCAATCTAAGCCACCTGAAAAGAGAATTGCAATACGAACATGCGAGTGATTCTCTAATCTCGAAGGTGGTGGAATATGTGAGACCCTTAGCTGTAGTGATTTAGAGAGCAAGTGATGAAGAGATTCTACGGATTTAGCATCGGGGTCCAGTAGATGACAGTTTGTCGGTATATTCATATTAAATTCACCCAGATTAGATTCCCGTTTGACAAAGTCAGCGATGTAACAATTTAAGTTGAGTTACACGAAACTCACACAAAATTTAAAATCTTCACTCAAGATCCAATTGTGAATTTGAAGTCCACTCGAGGGTTTAGAAGGCTGAGATGAATCTGAGAGACAAAGTTTTGCCAAAGATACATCCTCTGTCATCGAGAGTTGAAAAATTCCATGAGTTTCAACTTCAATCCAGGGTCCATTTGAGGGATCAGAAACGCTACAAAGCTCTAAGAGAGTATTATTTTCATTTTCTCTGTAAAGAAGTGAACGCCGACCGAGTCGATCACGACCAAAATATAGCTGTTTATGGATGTGGTCATAGAAAACGAAAGCAAAAGGTCCTGATATGGATCCTAATACTTTGAGTACTTCTGTAGATGCCTCGGAAGTGCTTTGAGCAGAACTTGCTTTCATCAATAAGTCAAATACGATTTTGCCATCGTTGTCGACTACTATATTACTACCAATCTTCCACGCCTCTCCATTCCAACAAAATATCGAGGAATGCACTTTATCTTTGAATGGCTGACGGATAATTTGGTCACCCCTTAATCCCAGTACTGCTGATGTAAATGATATATAGTATTGATCTCCATTATTCTTATTGACTAGCATTTGCTCATGACTAATATAATCTGGACCTCTATTGTGTAGGAGTCTTACAATTTGTTCACTCGGACTAAAGAATTTTTGCTGTGATAATGATAAATAGATACCGCACATTGCATGCTCTTGAACCACGTTTTAGCTTTCGTCTTTTCGTGTAAAATTTGAATTCCGACATTTGGAAAACTCATTTCGGAGACCATGCCACATAGCTCAAATTCGCTTCGCATATACAAATAGTGCATGAAATCAGTGTATGACATCACTCTGTCAGATCTCTGGTAAAAGTTGAAATGAGACGCAACTATACCTGGGCCCAATAAAATGAACACTAACCATCAAATGAGTCTTCAATGATTCCAATAGAGCTTGATCTATGACTCAAGCATCGAATATATCTTAGAACGCTTGAGATCGGTTCCTATTGAAGACAGCTCTAAAATACAAAACACATGGGTGAGCGTATGTCTTCCGGAAACTCTATAGATAATACTAGCAATATCATAGATACTCATTTAATAAGAAATGATCAACCTAAATGTGAAGGCAACCAGGAAAGTGTTTCTACATCCTCAAATATTAAACAGAATAGCTGTGTCCCGGTCGATACACAAAATGAATTGAAATATGAGAAAATTAGAACTGGACCAGAGATCTTTCAGACTAGTAAACTTCAAACAAAAAAAGAGCCATCATTACAAGAATGTGTAGGTTACCATTCGGGAAATATCAAAGCTGGTCGAGAATCTACAAAGATTGATGCTAAGAGTGATTCGAGGTACTATAATATTGATCAAAGGATACCATTACAGACATTAGCACTATCTGATTCGACTTCTGGAGAATTAGTCTCTCAAAATCTCTGTGGTGTAATTAATAGATCCTCTCCAACGTCTGACACAGGTTTTGAGGAGAAAAGCCCTTTAAGTGAAGATGAAAGAGTAGAAAGCTCAACATCGGAAATTAAATGTATAATTGAACAGTTTAGTAATAAACCTGATAGTATCGAAGATGAAAGTGTTATGTTATCCAGGCTGGAAACTGCTAGCTCCTTACTTGGAGATTCAATCAAACATCCACCTAGGAAATCTAGCTTAGAGCCTTTGACACCTAAAAAAAATTTCCGAGAGACTAAAGATTCTAAAACTCAATCCATCCAACTGAAATCCAAATCGTCAGATGTTAGGCCAGGTACAGAGTCTAGCTCGATATCTAACGTCTTACAAACTCACTTTTCAGACGAGAGTTATAAATCTCTTGAGGCAGCTATTTCACCTTCGTTACAACGACCACCACCTCCAGAGCCTGAATCAGAACCAATAATTCCATTTGACTTTCATCACTTTCTTGAACAGCTACGGCACAAATCTGCCGATCCTGTCGCAAAATATCTACGCTCCTTTTTGCAAGAATTTGGGAAAAAACAATGGATGGTCCACGAGCAAGTAAAGATTATAAGGGACTTTTTGATTTTCATCTCCAACAAGATGGAGCAATGCGAAGTTTGGGCTGAGCTATCTGATTCGGAATTTGATAACGCTCGGGAAGGCATGGAAAAGCTAGTAATGAATCGATTATATTCACAAACATTTTCACCTGCAATACAACCTCCTCAGCCTATTCTTGGATCTAAGCCTAAAAGAAAAGGCGACGAGAGACCCATGGGACCTGGACGAAGAGGACAGCATCAAGAAGATGTCGAAAGAGATGAAATTCTTGCGCAGAAAGTAAGCATTTACGGTTGGATTAAAGAAGAACATTTAGACTTTCCACCGGTCCTAGATAGCGGAAGAAATTTCTTAGTCATTGCTAAAAGAGGTAATTTTCTAAGCTTATTACAAAACTCACCGCCTTAACTTTCGAATGCAGAACTTCTAAAAATTAAGACATACCGTGCTCCGCGTGATAAGATTATATGTGTTTTAAACTGTTGTAAAGTTATATTTGGTATGGCTGTTTACGAAATTTTTGAATCCTATTAATAACCACCAAGTTAGGACTATTGAAGCATCTAAAGTCAGACTCCTCGGCTGATTCTTTTATGCCGCTACTCATATACGTGGTACTTCAGGCGAATCCAGAACATTTGGTTTCCAACGTTCAATATATACTTCGTTTTAGAAATCAGGAAAAACTAGTGGGGGAAGTAGGGTATTATCTATCATCGCTAGTACTTTTTCTCAACACCTCTTAATTTACAGGTAATTTCTAACGTTCTATAGCTCGGCGCTGTTCATTTTATAGAAAATTTAGATCGCACTACCCTTACAATATCTGATGATGATTTTGAGAAGAATGTTGAGGCTGCAGTCTCTGCCATTGCTGAAAAGCATCAGGCCCAAACTCATGAATCTATTCAACTTTCGCCCGAGGCAAATTCTCGAAAAAACGAAAAAAATCCTCGCTCCTTAACAGAAGTTGAAGGTTCAATTACAAAAAAACCTATCTCATCAGATGAGTACCAAAATAGCGATGGGATAAATGAAAAGGCCCCGATTGGGAGCTTACTGCGAACAATTCAACGTCCATTATCAACAATTGGATGGATTTTCTCGGAAGATAGCTCTGCATCCCAAAATTGGCCTACACAAGTGCCTCAATCTGATAGTACGCCTATTCCAACATCAAATTCACAAATCATCACAGAAAATCATGAGAACGGAGCCTGCCATCAAGATGTTGAAAACAAGTGTATCAACAGGGATAGTAAATCTGGTAACGCAATTGAGAAGCAAACAAATTCTTTCAACACTAATAAACGTCTAACTCAGCTAAATGAGTACTCAAGTATTGCAGAAACTCTTGCTTGTATGTTTCCAGACCTAGATAAAGAGATAATAAGAGATGTCGTAGTCCAGAAGGAGGGAATGTAAGAGATCCCTGGAAGCCACAATTCTGTCATGCTAACTTATTTTAGGGTCGGTCTTGCGGTTGATGCCTGTCTTGCACTGAGCTCGGAATAAATTTACTGCACCTAACATGAATAAACCAACGAGACATTAAAACACTAATATTTGGCCCTAGCATAAAGTTGGTTAGGGGATAATCTTGTTTACTTTATGGAAAGCTCATGCATAGAGTAGATAATTGTAATGAAAAAGAAGTGAAACTTTACTAGTGTACCTTAAAATCAGATAACGCACTGTCGCTGTAAAAGGGTCATCGATGTTCACTTTCTGCAAACATAGGTCCAAAATGTGTTTTTATATTCTATGTAAGGAGAAAAGATCTATGTTTAAAATATGAAAGTAAATAAACAAGTTATTACATAATCTAAGTAGGGGTAGAGCTTATTATTTTACGTCCAACTAAATGATCCTAAGATAGATGATGATCTTTGGCAAAAGTCTAAGCAACGGCACAGACCCCTGCAACAAAATGACGCTGTACCACAGAATATCGGTAATTTACCGATGGTAAACAACAAATCACATATCAGATAGATGGCTTTAGGTTAATATGACAGAGCATACTAACTCTAAGTTCAAAGTATATCTCCGGAAACAATGAGAAAATACATACTCAATTGGGTGCGATTCTATACTTCAGAACTATTTTATTGTAAAATATTTAGAATACATGGCCAAACAGGGTGTGCCTCAGGAAATTGATACACAAAGCACAGGGACAATTCCCTCACGGCCTACAAGTTCGACACCCAAATCTAAAATCCCAAAAGCACTTCAGTCTCCTGCCTTAAATATTTGTCGCAATAAGTATGAATTTCTTTTACTATTTAGTTTACATTTTGGTTATCCCAATTCCCGTAAGTATCCTCTAGTATTTTGGCTTTCCTCCAAAGTAAATGAATGTCCTATCTCCCTATCTGAGTTGCACTATGTAAATTATATCAAATAATTTACTAAAACTCATAGGCATTGGCGATATATATCCAGCTTTCATGGAAGCTGGCTTCAACTACCCCTAGAGGTTCTTGAAACTCTGGCACAAAATAATTACAGCCTTCCACGTCCTCGTCCAATTGACCCAGCAGTCTTCTTCGACATTTTAAAGATTCGGCAACTTGTGGAGGATGCAACAAACTTATCAGTGAAGGCTACATGCGGTATTGCCTCATCACCTTCGACGAATGCTTTAGAACACAGCAATGGTCGTCTAAGTTACGGAAGTATGCTGGGCATGGGAGTAGGAGGCAGAGTAATAAACACAAAACTCAGCAAAGAAAGAAAACATCGAATGAGAGAACAAGCCACTCAAAAGCTATCTAAGGCATATCACTTGGATGAAATTGCCTCCAGTGTCGCAACCATGCAATCTGCCTCAACCTTGGAAAATGTAGCGCAGCTTGTTTTACAAAGGAATTCAAATGATACAGATGCTAAGTATGTCCACTTCTTTCACGAAAAGATCCCATCTCGCCAGTTAGCTGAATTTACCACACTTCAGTCTCTAAATGAAATAATCGCGGAGCATCCGAGTAGAAGTGAAATCCTAAGAACACGTGCTGTCACCAAAATATTCAAGGGGGATCTTATTGGAGCAGCACACGACTTGACTACTGCGTTACAAATCTGCAAATTTTACCAAAACCAATGTAGAACTGAGCAAAACCAGTCGCATCCGACCACTGGAGTAGCCATTGAAGCAAGTTGTAAAAGCCAATGTGCAGAGTATCTTAGCCTCGATGATGCACATCAGCCTAGTGGCTTAGTAACCCAACTACTATTTCACCGAGCTGGCGTTTATTTATCAATTGCATGCCAGAATGTTGATGATTCACTACTGTTAAAGCGATCCACTAGTGTAGATCGGAGCAATAATCTGCAAAGTGTATCGAGCTATAACTCGCAAATTCAAGGTAATATAAGTAATACCGAGACAAAGCCTCAACAGACTCTGGCAGAGGCACGAAGAAATGTGAAAAACTATGCTAAAAGAGCCTTGAAAGATTACCTTTCATATTTGTCACACTTCGACTACACCCCAGGAATTCCAGGTCTAATTCAGAGGGAGGCTAAACAATGCAAAGATGAGATTTCAGGCGGCTATCAACAATCTGGATCTCAAATTTGCATGAAGAACTGTGATTGCCAAATTAATGACTCACATTATGCCACACAAAATGGAGCCCATTCTGTCAGCTTACCAGCTGTCGAGATAAAGCCTCCCTCACAAAAAGTCCATAATATTTCTTCCTTATTCTCAGCAAAGCCTCCACAAGATCTTCCACCTTATCCCGAAAGGCCCGCCCCGTGCACTAAACAACAGCTTCAGTCGACATTTAGTGAGCTTCCTAAACCCGAATGGACACAATCTGACTCGTATGAATCTTTGACTTACCATCCTCTGATGACCGATGCTTTACATTCTCTTCTTCTTTGCCATTGCTTAATTCAAACTTCAGTTCGCGAGCTTAAACGACATGCTTATATGGTTTCTCGTTTAGCTCGTATTTGCAACGGGTACCCAATATTTCAGACTCCTCGCTCTCCAAGCAGAGCAGATTGGATTGAAATTTTGCGATGTTGTGAAAACTGGATTCAGCTCTCAAACCCTTGGGAATCATTATGTGATCCGGAACACTCTCCTGGTGGTGTTACTTTGAATTCACAAAAGCAAATGCTCACAAAAGAACATATAGTTGTTCAGCAAAATGTTTTATCGAAATCATCACAAGAAAGTTGTAATGACAATGATGTCAGCTTACCTATTTCTTTGTTTGCGCGGCAACAACAGCTTGAAAATGATGCTAATAAGGTTGAAAGAAGGGATGGTTACAAACGCTGGGTACAGGAAACTGGAAGAGAATATCCTTTTTGCACTGAAAAAGCTTACACTATCATATGTTGGATAAATGAAGCAACCCCAGCTGGTGATTTCTGTGCTCTCAAAGAAAAAGGAGTCAGAAAAAAAAATGAAAGAAGCATAAGTAAAATAAATTTTGAAGTATAGATAGATGGCTTATACTTTGGCTAAGTAATATCCACCAAATTGGGTGCTATCCTAAAACTATTATGTCTGTTAATGAATTAAAAATCTAGCATTAATTGTACTTCATGATTATAAAAAGGATAGATGTCTAAGTTATGGATCAAACAAGGATGAGAACTGGCAAATAAATGTGTGAAACTAGGAATAGAGAGCATCTTTTGACACAACGAATTTCATAAACGAAAACTAATGAGGCTCTTTTACACTATTTGTCATATTCCCACTTTATGTAGCAATTGGAAAATGCAACGGAATTTCCTGATTTTATCTTCAGATTTCATAAGATTACATACGCCTCACACTCAATAGTGGCTCTGGAATATGATATATTTCTAATTTTAGATTATGGCGATCTTCTTCATTCGCTTATCTTACTTTTACCTACAATGGGTGACACACTGACGCGACCTTCGATCGCTCCAATATGACATTAAGTGTAGTCTCAACCTATGAACATCGAGAACACTTAGTCTGACTCTACAGCCTGAGTAGGGGCTGCTATGGTGACCTTGAATCGCTTTTTATATAATATATCTCATTTGTGAACATCGATAGCTATCTTCTTCTGTGTGAGAGGGCCTTTCTTGAGCCTGACATACATATGTTGAGGGAAGATTAACGGCTTTTTTTTTATTTTAATTTAAATATTCAAATTTCAATATAAATTTACTGTAAGATTTATAAACAATTAAAGATAAATAGCATGGTGAGATCAAAAGGGATTTCCAAAAGTTATCAATA
>CACM01002761.1:0-10617 GCA_000208805.1 Erysiphe pisi
GGCTTGATTACAACCTAACAAAGAATTTACAGAGTCTTGTAACTTATATCGTGGTTGCCGAGGTATAATCCTTCCAGTTAGCTTTCCCTTTCGCTCACGTGGTTGGCGGGGTATTTTTATTGTCACTGAAGGATCAGTTTCATGATTTAAATCCGCTTTTCGACACATGCTTTCATAACCAGTCCGATCCATAAGAGATGGAGACGATGCTTTAGATTCTTTTAAAGGTGAACAGTGGCAAGTCGGTTTCGACTTGCTTCTATTATTTAAGTCTTGCATGTCAACATTGACGATTCTCGATGTCTCACTTGAATTATTCACGTGATTGCCGTGAATGGATTCTTGCTTGTGGGAAATTACAATCCAAATAAATCCCACAAGTCTTCCTGCAGAGCACTCTTGCCTAAAGGCCATAGTCTCCCAAAACTGGTCAAGTGTTTTGATGCTCCTCCAGTACCCATTTGAGCTACCACATTTGGTTAACTCCTCATCCAATTCATCTAGATATCTTGCCTTTGGATCATCCGGAAAATGTGGAATCAAATATTTAGGAGCCACAGTGCCTTCTAATGTTGTGATTTCTAAAAGGGGGTGTCCTACTGTCCAAAAATTATCCACCTTATTCGGCACATAGGAAAGCGTTTCATGTGTGTTTAGCCCTGGAATTAAAATATATCCTCTTCCACCCTCGGCTTGAGAGGTTACTAAAATAGGATTTAGTACACGGCACCACCAACGAATTAATCCACTATCATGCTGCACATGTTTTCCCGGATACTCAACACTACGGGGAAATAAATATTGATTCTGAGCTCTAGCAAATAAGGATATAATAGTCTTATAGCCAGGTCRTTTGTATTTTTCGACAAGATATTCTAAGAATATAGTACTAACAGTCCGGATAGGTGATGGTGTATTTTTCGGCAGTTTTAGAGTGTCAAGATAACCGGTAGTATCCACTTTAGAAACAAATATGACAACATTATGCGCTGTTAAGTATATATAAGCCTCAAGAGCATAAATAATCACTTCGCTATGTTCTTCTTTATCCTTGTCTAAAGCTGGGTTGACCGCAAGGACTAGAAAATGTTTTGTACAAGAAGTTTCATTGTCATGTTGTCCTGGAAATTTACTGTACAGCGACGATACAGATGTTGGAAGCGTAGACAAATAGTAGAATTTAACATTGACATCTTTAGGGAGATTGTCTTCGAGCTTCTTGAGCAATAATGAAATTGACATTGATGACTTCGGATCTTAGATTATTCAACGTCACGGAGACCAACATTATATACAGACTTGGATGTCTGTGATTGGCGCACAAACGAGGAGCAAGCCAATTGATTCCAAATTCTCCAAAGGAATAAATGGGGCTTTTTCTATTAGATTATCGCTTATTACAGGGGCCTTCTTGGACTGTATTTAACCTCACGACCATCATGCATCACGTCCGTGCGCTCCACAATCTAAGTAATTAGAGTCGTGATATACGAACCCCCCTTGCTAATACTTTTCTGCCGGTCATTTTTTATCTGATAATCAGTGCCGTAAGAATTTCCACAGATGAGGTTTCCTAGGTATACTGATTAGAATGACTCTGAGCTCGTGATATTACTAAATGTGTAATATCAAGCTCTTTGTGAGTATTTCTAAGTCTGTAAATCTATATGTCCTCCCCACAATCTATCTATGAAATATAATATATACAAATTATCAAATTATATGATGACTAATACATATATGATTAGTAATCGGTATTACAGATGACTAACATCTTATTTATAGATCCTCACAGAAATGGATAACATATTCCACAATCACATCTGGCAACGATTAACGATTGGTTACAATCAGAGCTTCCCGTTCAAATATCACCACAATGCCTTGATCAAATTCCGGTTCAAGTTTTACGCTTCTGTAAATTCAAAAAGTTAAGAGCAATATAAAAGTATGAAAGCAGTGGCTTTGTTCAATGAAGGCTTTGTAAAGCAAGGTAATAAAACATGATTAATTTCTAGCTACTCACCCTTAGATCCCTTGTTATTTCTGATGATCTATATAAGTTCTACTCAATTAGACTTACATGTATAGGGGTTCTACCGTTCGATACCTGTGCATTGTATCCCCTAGGAAACTTCAATTCTTTACTGAAGAGCTGGAGAGCTTAGATTGTGTAAGAGATTCCGATAAATTCCGAGCTGAGTTTCTCTTCCCACTTCTACTGGAAATGACACCCCCGATAACACTTTTGATGATAATGGTAACGATCATAACGATGAGCAAGAGGTGGCACGATGGGGTATAGAATTTTAGATTTAATTGTAGTCAAAGAAGTCCTTGTTGTGATTCGACATGAGCTGCCCACTGGAGGGTGGGTAAAAAGCCCACAAAAGCAATGTCCAAGACACCTTCGTTCTTTTGATCAATAAACCCTCGCTCACCACAAAAATTCTCTCTACGGTTTCAAATGCGAGACTCACTATCTAAGAGGATCATTTTAATTTGATGAGCTGCTGCTTTCCCTTGTGAGGTGGCACAAAAAGAGGTAGGATAAGGAATATTACGGGCGAGTTAATTTTCTTCATGTTACTGCTTACGATGAGTTGGATAGTTCAAATGTTAGGAGACTTCGTTTGTTTACTCTTAGATTGAGGAGCTTTGTTAATATTTGTTTACTTTAAAAATTTCACGTTTTATGCATAAAATTTTATACAATCTATGCAAGCACGCACTATGAACGTTCAAAACCTTAAATACATAGAAATTCATCCCTCCCAAAAATAATCGAAATGTGATAAATCAGGCATAAGCTAAAATAATCTTTTTACGTGCTTAGCGAGGTTATATACTGACATATGCGCGTATCGTGCTGAAAAATACCCATGTAGTGTCCATGCAATAAAGATACAGCGTCCACCGAGCAATTGCCACATTCAGCTAGCACAAGGCTGAATGAAACAGTAGAATTTTTTTTTTTTCCGGCAGAGTCCGTTTTTCACGACTCTTATTGGAGCCGAACGTATAGCGCACAGACCAGCCAGATTTACTGAATTATTACCATTGACGCTAAAACTGATAGATTATTATTCCCATAATAATAAAAAATTATTCAAACCATATTAACTATTATTATCGTTATTTTAAACATTTGAAGTCAGACTATTTAGTTTAGTTTGGTATGGCATGGCTACTAAGTCTTCAAAAATCCATATCAGATATAGGAACTAGGACTAGGATAAGGTTTAGCTAAACAGATAGATACTTGGTTATTTTATGAGCGAGCATGGAAGGTGAAGGGAGAGAGATGTTAATTGAGTTCGTTAGTTTGTTTGTCACTTATGAAAATCAAACTTCGAACTCACATCCTCCCTCCCCTCTAAAGAAGTAAATAGCAAGGGTGACTGAGAGTCGAAAAAAAGCTTAAATAATTAAAAAACCTACTTTCAGTCCATCCTCGCTGACCACGTAAGATACGCTGCAGCCAGCTTGCTTCGTAAGCGGAGGGGCGGGGGCGGACGAGCAATTGCTCCTCTGTACCCCTGCCCAAATGTGCCAATTAAAAAGCCAGAAATCCCTGCAATTACCTGTGCACCACACTTTAATATTATGTAATAATTTCCATATATTTAATTGGAGCAGAAGCTGCACCCCTGTCGTATTGGCATAGCAACTGCAWCAGGGTCTCTTACAATTAAATCCGCTTCAGTAAGCACAGTAAGTAAATAAACTAATAACTAATCCAGCTCAAAACTTGCGATACTAAATTCATTATAACAACGCATTCTACCACAAACTTCATAACGACGAGCCAAATTTCAATAATTTAGAGTAATATGAAGCTCTAACTAGTGTAGTCTATCAATCAACATACTAGCATTATATTAAAATAATATTTTATTATTCGTTCACAAGCTGCAGATAGAATTAAAAATTAATTTAAAATTGAATATGTCTGTTTCAACTATGTATCCTATTTCTACTCGATTCTCGAGCATAGAGAGCGCAATTACTGCCTGTCGAGCTGCTGCTGCAGAGAATGGGTACTGCCTGCGGCTATCTACTAAAAAAACCAACAATCATGGCGTGGTAACATCTCGCAAGTTAAGATGTGATCGATCAGGAAACGAAGATAGCAAGTCAAAAGACTTAAGACACTCTGGAAGTATACGGTGTAGCTGTCAGTTTGCGTCAAGGATATTTTTATCAGGCGATGGAAATTCCATCGATGTTACTTACTCTTCACATAACCATGTGTTTGAACTATATAGGAAAAATTGTATATTCTGATATTTCTTTTGCAGTAAGTCTAATCTCCTATTACTATTTACATTCCAAGTTTAAATACTAACGCGAAGACGCGTCCGCAATAGTAACGCCTGAGGCATATACTCTGGCATGATATCGTTTGTACCTCTCAAACTAATGTATAATAATTGATGGCACCAATTTCCAACATACCCCCCCAGGTTTGACAAAAGAAAACCTGATTAACACTAATATCAAAGCTTTGGTTTAATGTTCACCATATTTAGTTGTCGCAAAAAGATAATATGCTTTTGGGCTGACAAGCATTTTGTCAAGCCGTCGGCTGGCATCTGTGATGTCTCAATCCATTTCAACTTAATCGCCCCATTCTGACATTCTTAACGTAACCAATGTTGATGAATATCAACGTGTTTAAGTTTTGTTACCAATTTTGGGGAATCTTTTAGCATTAGCCTAACGGTCTGCAGGTTGTAACACCATACAGTCAGGTCTTGTTCAATATCAAGAGATAAGTTTCTGAAAAATCTATCCCAAAATTTAAGCTATGCACAAAGATGAGACAGAGCTAAGAGTTCAGACACTGTGTTAGAAGTAGTGACTGTCTGCTGTTTCTTTGCATGATAATCAATGACACCTCCGAACAGTTTAAAAATTCCTGCTTCTGAACTTGTCCTTCCTGGCACATTATCACCAAATGAAGCGTCGCTGACTGCTATAAACACCGGTCTCTCTTGAATACTTATTCCATACTCAAGCGCTAAAAATCTGGTATTATATAAATAATCTATGACACGGTTCACTGCTTCGAAATGCTCTGAACTAGGATTCATTTGCACTTCTGCTAACTTCTGTGTACACTTGGCAATGTCTGGTCTTGAGACTATAGACGTGTAAGTCAAGCTTCCGATTCGACTTTGATATTCATGAACTTGGTAATCTGTAGCAGTGCCATCCCAAGGTTTAATTTCTGTTGATAATAATGCAATCGGAATATAAAACAAATATATATAGATAACTTTCGATGTAAGTTTTCCTTTATTTCTACTATCTTTACTGCGGGATGCAGAGCTACTTATATACATTATCTCCGAGAATCTCTTTTCATAGTCATGGGTACAGTTACCACACTCCTTACAATTGTTTTCCAAATCTAAAACAATGATATCTTGGTATATACATCAAGTTGTCTCAAACCTCAAACAAAGTTACCTAATTACAACTCTCATTAAAAACCAACGTACATCTTATGTACTGTCTTAGGAAAAGAGTGGTTGCTAATTGGCTGTTACAATATATAAAACGAAAACACCTTTTCCACAAATAGAATGCATTGATGCACTACATCTCCTAGACACAAAATTATTGGGGCACATAATACACCTTTATGTATCTATATTTATTATCATGGTTATCCCATGTGCTGTGTGTAAAAAAAGATCATATCCTATATCTTCGTAGAATATTCCAACAAATTCAAACGTCATTAAAGAATATCACCCTCCTATTGTCGCCACACAATAATTTTAAATCTATTAACTAAATTTTGTCGATGTCACTGATGTCAAAGAAAGTTTATGATAACAAAGAGACAGTTGAAAGAAAGAGTTTATTCTTGAACGCCAGATATCATGATCTAACAATCTCAAAAACATTGGTATGAGTGACAGGGAGTCAAGTATAGAAATTTAAAATGTGATGTATGGTTTACAACTACATATCGAGAAGGCCACTTCGTTTCTCTTAACATTCGGATTTACGGTCACAATGGTTAAAATAGTCACCTGAGCAGGAGAGATTAATATTATTATTCTTCTAAATTTGATGGGTTATATTTCACATCATTATATTACAACATGTGAGAAGTTCGCAACTGAGGTCATGTAAATATTCATTGATGGTATCAATTATTTGCTGTATAATAGTAGGTCCACGGAGATATTTAAAATATTGATGCTGACGATTATTTAAAATAATAAAAATATGTACTTACACAGATCCAAGCTGCCAACTTACAGACTATCGCCCTCTGAGAAATTCTACTAACTTCAGAAAGTGTTTCATTTCAGGCATAGAAGCTATTTGAAGCTAGGTTGTGAAGAGGGACGGACAATTCACCAGTTAGATTTGAATACTCTCAGATTTGAGGTCAAGGGTTGTAAATATATTTGAGTGATCCTGATTTGATTAGCAATATACAAAAATAATAATAGAAGTCAAAGCACATACTATTCAAGTTTACTTCCATTGCTCAACTCAGTAAGATATATAAGTAGGGTCGCGGAGAGAAGGGTGTTTTCGGTAGGGTTGACTATAAAGAGTGACAACATCATAGGCTTGCACAGAGCTGCACTGCTAACTTACAGACCATCGCCCTCCGAGACATTCTACCGATTTCAGCCAGGAGCTGATTTCAGGCACAGAGGCTGTTTGGAGCTAGGTTGTGAAGAAAGACAAACGTTTACTCTGGTGGTTCCCTAAAACACTTTATTCTACTGAGATCACAGTTTCCTAAGTGTTAAACTATTGGCCGAATTGTGGAGCTGAAATTTATTGGGCAATAGATGTTGTAGTATCATCACGCAAAGGACATGTACGAGAGTTATGGCCAACAGTATTACAGATACCACAGCTTCTAACCCTCTGAGGTTGTATTGTGTGCTGTTGTGTTTGTTCAGCGTACTCAAAGGCGGATGAGTTCCGGTGTGTAGAGCCTGTGGGCCTGCCACGAGTTTGCGCTGTAAGCGGGATGTGTACCTCAAGGTCTTGCCTAGCAACATTTACAAGGGAGCGTAGAAGTAACTGCTGTTGGTGGGGTAGGACATTTCCAAGTCGCTATTCGATCTCCAGAAGTACATTCCTTGTATCTAAAACCTCATTGGGCTGGATTAGTGGCACAGACTCTTGCCGATTTAGCCACCAGTGCTGGTCGAAGTCATAGATAGACAAGATTGATATTGGATCCGCCAGCATCCTTCTAAGCCGGTGGCTACATGGTATACCCATTTTTGGAGTAAATATATTTGAGCACTGTTCGTCTTTAGGTACTAAGGATTTGTGGTACTCCGTCCTTGCAAGCTTCAGCGTATGCCGAGAGATGTTCTTCTTTACATCTCTCCAAAATAATTGACTATATTCTACCAAGTTATGTGTACATTGAAAATAATTAGTCTGGCTGAGAGTACGCTCTTGATCATCACACGCCCTTTCAAGCAGCAAACACACCCCCAGCATGTCACCAGTAGATACCTGTAACCATTTTTTTAGCGCTGCATGCGCGCTTTCAACCCTCGATGTAGTTTTATGTCCAAAGTGCCTGGCATTACGAGTCCAAGCAAGAACAAATCTCTCCTTGTGGCAAAGCCAAGTCGCCAAGAGGTAATAGTACACAGTCATTGGAGAATTTTGGTGTAATTGTTCTAGGCGCTCAACGTATGTTGTGTGAGAGGCTGAGTTTATTAGAGACTGCCAAAGCCCCATGAACTCCTGCCAAGCTTCTTCGGTGACAAATGACCCTCGTTGCTTAGCAAGTATATTTTTATTTATATGTCATAAGCATAATAGCGCTGTCGAGTTTGGAAATACTGAAGTTATGGCATTCATGAACGATATTTCGTGATCAGTGACGAACACTGAATCTTCGACATGGATATTTTGAGCCACAAAGCATTTTTGGAGTTCATACATTGCCCAAGTGTATAATTCCTGTGTTTTTGACTCATGAAGCAGAAAAATATAGTAAATGTCTCGTTTTTTGCAGTGACACATGTTCCGTGCAGCAAAGGCATTTTATACTGATTTGTTTTGTAGGTACTATCTAAGAGGAACACCTTATTGGCAGAAAGATTTTTCATAATAGTTTCGGATCTTTTTGGATTGATGAAAAGACAAGTGAGATTTCCATCTTGGTCACTTTTGTAAGCATGCTGAGCATCCTGCATGATTCATATGTCTATTAATGCTTCCATCTCTGATTTACCATCAACTTTCTTTTTTTGGCTTTTTAATATTGTATATATACTGACGTGTTGATAAGTTACTCGAGTTTTGTTGATTTAGAGCCCCTATCACGATGCTAGGTTTTGCCCCGATACTGCTCAATTTATGGACAGTTTCAACTTCTGCCTCAGTGACACACCTTGCAGATGGATACGCAGTGTTGAAAATCTAGGACTCAGAGCATTATCTAATTTAGACGTTCTCAACAGGATAAGATTAGATGTTGATCTAGCCAGGATCAGTATCATAGAGTTCGGGTATTTGTCTGTAAAKAGTTACTCGGATGAAGATCTCTTATACCCCGTATTACTAAGTAATGTGTTTTATAGACAATGGGGAGAACAGCAGACTAGGTGGTGAAAGATATATAAGAGTAGGGAATTTATGTATTTCTAAAAGTAGTCGTTTCTATATTATTATTATTACGATTAACGCCAAGCAGGCTCGCAGGATTATATCCCGGCCTCGTACCTCCCAGGGGGCGATTGGCGTTCCTGCGTGACCTGCGGTCACCAGGAAAATCTACAAAATACTAATTACATCAAATTATCTATACAAATAAGCATTCGGCTTGTAGGCCAACTGGGAGATTGTGGTATAAAAGAGGTGCTCGTTCCGGACATCAATAAATAGCTCACTTCACCCACGTGTTGTTTTCCTAACTACGCGCGAACTTGACAAACGCAAGGAGACATCGAGATGATTGGAAAGGATTGAAAGATTGTAGCATCTAATTTTATAATTTTTACTATCCAAGTGAAAAACTAGTCGTCGTTGAATGCATAACAGGCATCTAGCTAGATATTRWRAGATAGATTTYTGTCAGGATGGTGGATTAACGTATGGGTAAAAGGTGATGATAGATATAGAGGTCGAATAGATTAGTGATATAGGAGTATCTAAAGTGAATTTGAAGGATATCTGAAGGTATCTGAGGGTATCTAAAGGATTCCTGGGGGTACTAGAGTAGACTGAAGGGGAYTAAGRGGMTAAAKRRGAGSTAATCCTATTTTTGATACTTTRGACAAAGAACTAAGCGTGAAGAGTCTATCCACAGCAAGCTATACTCTGGTATACATACAGTATCTTCTTCATGTTCCACGATTTTCTTACCCTCGAACCGTACAAGCAAAACATTCGTCAAGAAATAAATATACAAGTCTTGGCAAGGGTTGGACTGGAAGCTTGCAGAGGACTAAAAATAGAATGGGGTGTAAATAGAATGATGAGCGTGTCGGTAAAAATAGATATTTGTTTTCATCCTAGCGAGAACTGACACACACACGCACACAGCAACTATCAAGATCAGCGAGTACAGCGTACAGATCCACGCCTGCGTTATCAGTGTCAAGGGGTGCGTCGATTGCAGCCTCAATTTTGAAGCACCCAACATAGAAATTCTCCAGTCACCACTGGACAAATTGCTTGTTGTGGTAGCTGTCGCCGTGTTCTCTGAGCAGTTGTCTTGCAGACCAGAACTGATCATCATCATGTCCCCCAATACTTTTGTTTGCCTGTTTCCCCTGACAATAGACCCGATGCTGCACTAAATGCTCAATACAGACAGGCTCAGATGGCTGAAGATTCTGATAAAATCTCAGATGGTGTTTGTGTGGTAAACTTGAGAATTGACAAAGTGTTAGGAGCTTCGGATCTCCTCTGCCATGCGGATGTCGTCGTATGGTATCTGTGCCGTAGCCTGATAGCAAAGTGGCGATTATCGAGAGATGACTTTATACGACGTTTCCCTATCGCATTCATATTGAGTCATCTACGCTCTATCCTGCTGTTTGTTTAATTTCTGGGCCGAAGAGTCACTATTTACGGAGGTATCCTGAGAGCAATGGAAACGTTATACCAAATATTGAGAGGAGAGTTGAAATCAGACTGCCTGAATCAAAAGCCATAATTCTGCCATCTGATTTTGATAAGCTGCTGATCTTGTGCCAACGCCGGAACTCAACTAGAACCATTTCTCTTGGAATAAATCTAATGCTTAATCTTAATGTTAAACTGAATCCAAGCTCTATGTTCAAGGAGTACTTTGGATTCGGGGGCAAATGATTCTAGTAGGATGAAAAAAAAAGTAAATAAATTAAATCAACCTCCCCTAAGGAGGAGCTTTCTCTCCGTAACTTTTGTCTTCTATCAATTTAGTGAAGACAAACACAATATTGTCGATCTAGCTTTCTTTACATTCAAACGTTGCTCTTAGACCTTAAGTGATGACTGCTGCCACAACTCACTCTTAGTTAAAATTTACAAATCACTTGCCGAATGTGAAATAGATTTATTGATTCCAAGATAGAGATGTATAATGCAACGCCATGATTGGGTGCTTTTAAGTCCCATTCA
>CACM01002746.1:0-11929 GCA_000208805.1 Erysiphe pisi
ACGTTAGATGGCGGTCAAAACAGGAATGTGATTTTGTCTGCCTCGACCACCAAGGCTCTTGAACCAATACGACATCTAGTTGTAATTCTCATACTCGCGATAATACGATATCATGTGTTGCCCTCCCCTCTTCCCACATTACTTGACATAAATCCGAGAGATTGAGAGCTTTGACGATCCTATGGGTCGCTCTTCCATGAGCGCATAGTGTTTCCAGTCGGGACTTCAACAGGAGACGCTGGAGGTTCTTCAATAACCGACCCAGCTAATGTAGACTGGCTGTTTATTTGTTCAGAGGCATGTTCCATTGCAGCCTCAGCTCTTATTTCAGCCTCTCTAGCGCGGACTAACGCTTGGTCTTCTCGTTCACCCACCTGTCTATATTTTTTCATTTGTTCTTTAGAAGGTGCTCCCAAGCGAGTTGGACGAGCGAGGCATCTGTGGCTTTCAGAGCGATGGGGGCCTCCACAATTTATACATTTCGTTGCTGCCATACACTTATCTTTAACATGGTTTGTTGAGCCACAATTCCCGCAGGACGGAGCTCTTGAGCAATTTTTGGTGGCATGGTGCCCATTGCAGCGTTTACAAAATTCTAAACTTTGTTGCTTTTTAAAAGGCTTTCCAATTCCAGATTCATCAAATACTCGGAATCCAGGTCGAGGAGCCTTAGAAAATAAAGCCATACATGTTCTGTGAGGGGCTTCAGGGTTGTTTAGTCCATATAGATTTGAAAGAGCGGGTCGTTTAGAGCAGACTCGCTCGATCTCGTCCGCTAGCATCTCCTTAATGACCTCAACTTTGCCTTGTAGTTTATATATGAGCGATGGGACTGTTGGAATGATAACAGGCATCCAATTTGTCGCAGGTTCTAACTTTGCCACGGATAAAAACAAGCTATTTTCTGCCTTTAGAATTTGTTCGCGGGCTTCATTACTGCTAGGACATAGAGCGAAGCCCGAAGAAACTGGTTTTATCTTTCCAGTTAATGAAGGGGAAATACTGAGTTTTTGTACTAGAACTTCACGGATACCTTCAGGAGATAGTTTACGGCACTCATGGTCCTGTGGCAAGCGGACAAAAAGTCTCTTATCTGGAGAGATTATCATTGAGGACTTTTCCTTGTCAGCTCGATGATTAATAGTTCCGTTCACTGTAGCTAACGGAGTCTTGAAACTCAGGGTTACACGAACTTTTTTCTGTACGTRACGAGCCACCGTAGCCCAGGTCTTATCGCTCATCTGAGRGATCTTCGRCAATTTTTGGGCTCCTTGAATATTTCCTCCATTAGAAGCTCCGCTCAATATATGTTGGTGGGTTTCTATAGCACCTTTCTTCATAACATTTTTATCTTTCGCACTAACATGTCCACTTATTTTCATCGGTCGTGTATGAGAATGAATTTTAGATGGGGTTGGAGAAGAATCGGCTGCTGCAAAGTTGGCGATCGCTAATTCAAGATAGATAGCCTTTAAGGCTGCAGCTTCTTCTTTTTCTATTTCATCTTCAAAGGCTGCCAAAGTACTATCAATGTAACTGATAACAGTCGTGCATATTAATACGCGTGCATGCCATGCACCTTCGCGACGCTGACAAGTCGCGATTATTTCTGCAAGTTCTTTCGGGAGGAACAAGTTCTCAACACCAGTGTTTTCCCTGCTATTTTGGGGAATTTGGACTGATGCTGGACGCTCAGAGGGGGATGTAGGCTTGAGAATAGGTTTATCAACTATATTCTTATTAGGTAGTTGAAAGCCTAACGGTGTTGGAGGTGTCGCGAAAGGGAGAGGGGAATTGGGAATAGTTGATTGCTCGTTTCCGTCGAAGGAGCTTGCGTTTCCTGCGATATTTCCATAGAATCACTCATGTCGTTAGATATTATATATGCAGTGATGAGCTTAACAAGTTATTTATTGAGTAGTACTTTGGTAATTGCTATTCTGTACCCCCTGTAGGTTGTTACTCTTTATCCATGCACAAATTTGCCAATTAAAAGGTTGGAAACCCAGCAATTACCTGTGCACGGCAATTATTATTCTGTAACCCTAGCTCAATTAAGCCACTTATACCGTCTAATTTCCTCTGAAACCCCTGTATTATCCTCCACCCTGAGCTTTCAACATTATGTAATAATATTCTGTCTTCTAACTGGCGAAAAAGGGCAAGGATATTGCTGGAGTAAGTCCATGGGACTATTGCTATAAGCTCGGACCCCCATCCGCCATCCCGATTTTAACAATTTTTAAGTTAATATCTTACTAAATTTTACTATTCACAGTGGGCTAGGGATGAGTTAATAGCATCGAGGGAAAAAGAAGAAGAGTCTATAAAAATGTAGAAGTAATGATGAATGTATCGCTAGAATAATTTCAATATGAGTGGCAATTATAATGTTTTTATGGCTGTAAATTGTAAAATTTAGTGAGATGTTAACTTAGAAATTGTTAAAATCGGGWTGGCAGTTTGGGGGGGGGTCCGAGCTTACCCTTCCCGCGATAGTAGCTACTTCTAGTCATTTGAAAGCACCACACAACTGATCAATCATGGTGACAACAAGACTATCGCTTTTGAGGCTAGTGACACATTGGGGTTGAACGATAAGTTGATGAAAAAGCTACAAATCAGTCTCTTCAAGGGATTATCATGAGTTACCTATAACGGATCAAATATAAAGAAATTATGTATGAGGTGGTCGCTTCTTTAAAATTTTGCATATTTGTGAAGAGAAATCTAAGTCTATGTTGATGCAGTCGAAACCCTCTTGTAGTTCTTTTGTATAAAGACGACACATAATAAACCGTTCTTTGGGAAATTCTACGTAACTTACGGTTTTTTTCAATTTCAATTATGTAATGCACGGCCGCCTACTACGCCTCACCCACTGTCTACTTAAAGACCCGTTTAACATAAAGATTGTGTCAATGCAGGAGAATACCTAGCCCACTTCTTATAAAATGTTTGAAGCTGGTTTAATTTTAACACAACTCTAAGTTATTTATAAAAATTTGCAAATTATTTTCAATTACTCTCAAAGGAGCAAAGAATGGAGTGATAAATATGGTCGAACCCTGTAAAATACCAACGATCTCACGTTTGCGAGTCAAATGCATATCTGACGATAAGTGATCCCTTACTCATTTTTATTGTTTCCCTTTAGCCTAATCACTAGGATAACTGAATTAAATGACTTCTTATCAGAGAAGAAATCACAAATGTTCAGCTTTTATTACTTGGAATCGTGAGATGATGATATTACAAAAAGGATTATTTTAGTGTTTCGGATTTGATATGAATGAGTCTTATGACTACGGAAACGATCATCATACAAATTACATGTTTTTAAAGATCGTGGTCTCCGTGGTCTATCCAAACATTTGGTTCGTTTATCCTCTGAGCTGATCATTCAGTTACTACAGAACGTGTAAGGCTCTGCCAACAAAACAAATTGTTTCGTCTGGAGTATAAATTTACATTATTGGATTACTCTGACGATGCAGAGAGTCTGAGTAAGAGTTTATCATTGTTGAGATCAGAAAAATGATTGTTGAAGACAAGTCTGGCAGCAAGAAATGATAATTGCATTTCCTGAACCTTAGACTACGCGTAAGAAATAGATTGAGATACTAGTTTTTGAATGCTTGTGGAAGACTGATGTTCGAACTCGCGGAACAGGCTCTACCAAAATTCTACAAAAAGCATACGTAAAAGAAATTCTCACCTACTCGATCTCGATGGCAACGATTTTTTCTATGTATCAGTCGTTGGATGGCCGGCTAGGCTAATTTGTTTCTTTTTGAAACTGGACGTATCTCAATTGCTGAGTATGATGACAGAGTCCTCTTCAAATATCTGCAAGATGACAGCCTTAAATATAATAAGATAGCGAGCTCTACTCATGAATCTCGCGTCTTTTAAATTATTATCAAAATATTCTTGTAAGGAGAGCATGGCTACGTCAAGCTTTGATGAGTATATTTCAGGGATGGTGTGTAACTAACACAGATGGGGTGTGGCTAGTTTAGCAAGCATCGCTTAACCCTGCAAGTAGCAAGCGGCTATACGGGAAGCGGTAATTATCTGGGGAACATTATTCTCCCTTCAGACGGCGCTCTCTCCTACGGATAATAGAAAGTACAACATCGTTGGGTAAGAAGATAGTCTAGAAGATGGTTAAGGGAAACATTGCCTTAAATACTAGAGACCGATGCGTGAAGTAGAGATTYCCTCTTCACGCAACGTCTTCTTACAGTAACTCTCATTACACATTCACTACGATCATAAAAGTAGTCGAAACCATAAAAAATGGAGTAAATCCTTTAACCGATCCAATTATTTGTGATTCTCATRTCGATCTATTAGCGAGTTATCTTTTTCAATTTACTCCACTATTTTATTACTGTCCAATTGGTTGCTTATCCTTGATCGACGGATCCGAGTAGGTGAAAGTGAGTATTTCGCTTAAAGGGAGTCTCAATGTACCTCTGCTCCAATCAGAATCAACCAAAATATTTGCTAATACAAGCTCTGCACTAGAAGGGGTCACCCCTGTCTCATCACACTTTACCCATTAGGGCAATAATAGTGGGRGATTTGGTTTCATTTAATCCCTATTAGGTAAAGTGCAGAGTGTCGGATAATCTCAAGCACGGGCCATAATTAATTTACGACATTTTACGACAATTACGGGCATAGTGCCTACTCCTTAGCTATTCTCTGGCCCGAATACAGTAATTATTCTACATAATTATAAATCTAACATGAGCAAGGCTTGAGCTGAGCAGCGGGTTTAGACAAATCCTTAAGCGCGCTAGTCCTAAGTTAGTATTTTCTAGAGCCTCTCATAAATTCAAATATGCCTTGTCCAATCAAGGTTGTGCTTTTGTAGCCCACAGGGGATCTAAGTGTCATAAACCAAGTCGAAATCGATAAGTTATTCGGTTCAACATTGATGAGACTAGCATGTGTTCGGCTGCATCGGAAAAGAAGTGATTTATATCCTATTGGACATATACTGTTTGTTAGCTAGAAGGGTTAAACAGGTATCAAGCAACTATATAAAGGGGCCTTGGGTCGTGTTAGGTTTAGCAGCTTCTTGTCTTGTTTCTTGAAACTATCCATAGTCTGAAGATAATTCTCACAATATCAATTAAACCCTCGATTAATTCCTTGAGAACTTTTGAACGCGTAAATTCCCTAGACAATCAGGTCCCTTCTTCTTCATTAGCGACATATAATTTAACTCCTCGAACTAAGCCTTGAACTCTTCTTACACTAAGTCCGCTGAATATTAAGTGGTAAAGACAATAGTTTATTTATGTTAGGAGATGCATCATAAGTCTGGGGAGAAAAGCGTGTTTTCACCAAAAAGACCACTGTACACATATTATCGCTTGAATAGAATATCGCCTTCCCACAATCCATTTCACCACTTTCCCCACCTACTCTAAATCCTCATATTAGTCATCACACGCCTACTCATAGTTCCCGTTCCCTCTCTCTGATCATTTCTTCCAACAACCATTTAATCCATCTAAGTTCAATCGTACATTTTTCACTAAAGTATTTGCCGCAACCATGGCCAGGCTTTGCCAAAATTGCGACCCAACACATCTTACCTCTTACCACATCACAATCAAACTACTGTGAGCTATGGTATAGACGATTTGTTGCTCAGATCCTGAGAGAAACGACACCGATGAAATTCCTGCCCTGCAGATCWATAAACCATGGTACTAGCAACAATGCTTTACCTGACGTGATTCGGGTAGACAATAACATCCTCTATTCAGTTAATGATTCAGGAACACATTAATATATTGGAAACTTCACCAGAGTCAATGGGTGTAGACAGTATTCCTGAAGAATTACCTGAGGCAATAGTCTTGGATAAAACGTCATGAATATGCCATAGTTAGGCGACTGTGATGAAAATATCATCAATTCCAATACAGGTAATTAATATTGCCATAATGTTCGGCAAGTATTTGAGCAGACTTAACTTCGGCATCAATGGACGCTTCATTAAGCCAATTTAAGCAAGCTTCGAGTATCCATTCCTCAGTTATCATGTTATTTGACTTTCTATTCTCAAGTTCACATGGAATATCACTGGCTCTAGATTCTTGCACATCTCAACCTTCAAGCCAATAACACACCAACGCAATACCTACTTATTTTGACGGTCAACGAGGAGGATACAAAGCAAAAAAGGTCGCTTTTAACACTTTGCTAAAGGGTTGATGATTCCATCGGCCGGCAGCAATATGACGACCTTCGTAAGGTCACGAAGAATGACTTTGATGTTGCGCTTCCACTCCTACTCAGTTCTAAGACAAAGCTAACTCAGGTCATATACGAAAAGAACTTGAGCAGCTAGCAAATCAAGCAATTCATCCAGATTTGACAATGGACTGGAAATGATGTAAGTTGGTAGCATTGTTGATTATTGCCTTTGTAATTTCGCAATGCACTAGCAATAGCAATCACAACCGCATAAACAATTACTTTGTTATACTAACTCTGACAGGACAAAGGTGCCCTGCAGTCTCGGTTCCATTCAGATCTWCCTAGCATCACCTACAAGACAAGACTTCTGTATTCTTAAGYAATGGACAAGACCAGAATTGACGCAGAGATTCATCGGATGTGTATAAAAGCGGGAATATTGGATTGGATCTGACCAAGCCAAAGAATATTACAAGTATTGTAGGAGTCTTGGAGGAAAAGGATGTGCAAAAGGACGCTCGGGTTTTGAGAATGATAATAGGTCCCCTATACTGCAGCAGAGTATACGCGAGCGGGGCTTGGCAAATTCATAAGTGAATAAGTGAATAAAARTTCGTACTAGTGCGTATATATAGATACAATTATTAGATTTCGTAATATTTAATTATAGATAAAAATTAAATAACTGTTCAGGGATAACCCTGTAGAGCAAATTTCTCAGCCTGAAATATTTGATACCCCGTAAATTTAAACTAGCCATGACCTCTGTAAAAGCTAAAGCCATAATTCGTTTGGACCCATGTCGTCTTTATCTAAGCGGGTAGACTACATGGATATTTATCCGAGTAATAATCCAAGTAGTAAACCCTAGTAAAATCCAACTGATTCTGTACTCCACTTTAAACCCCTGTCGTTAGCGCCAAATCGCCTACTTTTATGACCTTAGTGGGAGCTGGAATAGACAGATTAAAAGTAGAAGAAAACACACCAATCGAACAAAATCATTACTACCAAGTACTCCAGTACTCTCATCACTCAAGCTCAATACTTGACTATAATTGACTTACAGTGTATGACCTTTGTCATACTAACATTGATTAGTGGTTGAATTGACAATCTCAATCATAAAATCACAGAACAGCAAGGTATTCCATTAGGGTAAGTGTTGACGCGGTCAAGCTCGATACTAGACAAAGAAGCGGCGCATTGAAGTAATAACTTTCATTGCGTACGATCAAGAGTAAAGTCAGCGGCCAGTGACGGATCTCTTGGGGTTACTATAACATTCGAAAAAGGTTTTACGGCCAATCGGCCCCAATTCCTGGACAGTCTGCTTATTTTGCCTATACCTATCATCTATTGCGATAATCTCTCAACAGAACAAAGTATCAAAAATGGCTGAACTTCGAAAAAAGGCGTATGTTATTGCTGCTATTAACATGAAATATAAGATGTTCGATTGATAAATGGTGGAGATAATCCGGCGGATGCGATGACCAAGTCAATTCCAAACCGTGCGCTAGAGACATTTATTGATGAAAACAAACTTACGATGCGTGTACAGGGATGGGTAAAGAGAAGTACTGAATCCAATGAAAGCTGAGTTTTCTCAATGTTTCATGTACATCAAAAAGTACAGTTGAAAGAAAACATTGCCAGTGTTGGAACGCATATTTCTGCACTTGCTAGAATAATACTCGTGTAATTGTGTATTAGTAATCAGTGACGTCATTTCATTTATAATTATATAGAAGCTGGAATAGACCATCGATAAGTCTAGCTGTAAGTATAACTAAGTTGCCTTTTTAAACTTTAAATTCGGATGATTCAAACCGAGCCTCATATCCAGCAATTCCCACTTGACGCACTGAAATGAGTTTAATCTTTCCAAACGCCGGTACTAGCCATACATTTTTCAGTGTTAGACCGCCAATATTACAGTCACCATAAGCGGTCGAAAAAAACGATATTTCCGCTTGTGGTAGACACTCTTTGATTTGGGTCAATGTTATTAAATTTTTAAAGTCAGATTGATCCCCACTGAAATGCTGGGAAGCTCCGGAATCAATTTTCCACATGTTTGAAGGTGCGGTCGCTAATAGTACTGTTTCAGCGACTATTGAACATGATTCTAAGTTAGTATTAGAAAGTAGATAGTTTGAACCATTATATTCTGTTGCTATATTTGCTTTATTCGAGTCTGGTCTCGTCTCTTCCTGTGCTTCTTTTTGGTAACGAGTGTAAAGAAAACAGTTTGGACCCTGCTGATGCCCCCTTTTTCCACAAAAATTACAAATAATAGTAGCTGCGCCAGGTAAATTGGAACCTTCGCCATTTACCTTATATCGGTGATTAGGATCAAAGTTTCTTCCTTTATATCCGCCACCTCTTTTTGAAATCTTACCGTTCATATTATTTCCTCTGTTGTTGGGGTTATAGTTGTTACTTTTGTGAGGAATAAATCGATTTACCCAACCAAATTTACCTTGGCCACGACTACCTCCACGGATGTTAGTGCGACCCACTTTTCCAAGATTTGCTGACTCATCATCTGAGACAGGGTGATTATTATTCTGTAACCCTGGTTCAAATAAGCCACTTACATCGTCGAATTTCCTCTATAACCCCTGTTATTTTTCTCTACCCTGAGCTTTCAATATTATGTAATAATTTTCTGTCTTCTAACTGGCGGGAAAGGGTAAGGGTATTACCAGGAAATCCCTTCACTACTCAACATCCCCCTGTAAGTTTTTCTGTTTGTTGTCCGCAGGTAGCTAGCTACTGTTAAAGATCATTTGATATTCTATTATATCTCAGTATCATCATTAAAAATTAAAATATCGTATCTGCTGCTACTTGACGTAACTCCAAGGCTAACCGGGAATACCAGTCCAAAACTCCTCCACATATACGTGTGAATATTATGACTTTTATCCTAATTGGACATGCCTCAGTCACTCATTATGGTGACTCTACGTCTACCACACGTTCGATAAGTATGTCCTGGTTGGTGAAAATCGCTGCAGAGACGTGGTGCCCTGATAGAAACCGAACCGGATGAATTGGAGGYTGTCAAAGAAGTGGAATTCGCCAAATTGACGTCTTCGACATTGATAGTGATCGCATCTTCATGACACTATGGCTGACGTTGTGTGGAATTTATTATTTCATTTATAATCGTATCTGATGGTGCAAGATTTGCTGCAAGCCTCACTCTCCTCGAGTGTTTCGCCACCGGTTCTTCAACAGTCTCAATCCCACGCTTTCTCCTCTGACATAGGCAAGAGATATTGCCATTAGAGTTTTGGCTCTCGGCCAAATTTTCTGGTTGCTCTATAGTTTCAATATCACGAGAATCATTTAGTCGTGGATCTATAATGTTAGGAGAAGAAACTAAATGCCAGTGCCGATGAAAATCAGTCAAACAGAGACGTTGGCATGATTCTAATTTGTCTTTAAGAGTATGATAACATGGTATACCGATTGAGAAAGTAAAATTACATTTACAGTCGGGAATAGGAATTCCAAATTTTTGATATCTCGCTTTATACTTTTCAAGATAAGCTAGCTGAGTTTCCACTAACGTCAGCGAATGTCTGGAAACTAACGTGTTCACATCACGAAAAAGAGTCCCCTGCATAATGCCCTTGACCTGTTCTCTGTGAAGAAGGTCAAGATACCGTTGATATTGTTGGCCTAGGGCAATCCGGATTCTTTTAACTACTGTAAAAAGGTTTCCAGTAGATTCTGCAATAAATACCTTAAGATAGTGGTGGGCACCTTCAGCTTTGCCACTAGTTAAATGCCCAAGATGAAGATATCTACTAACCAAACAATTCGCAAATCTATCAGCATACGGCAGCCAAGTATCTTCGAGGTATTTAATAATCCTTCTACCGTTAGGATTTTTAGATGTMCATTTGGTACTACAGCTGCTCCAAAACTCGGAGAACTCAATCCTTGTTGATGCATTCCAAACTTTTAGGAAATCATCCATAAATTCGGTTAAATTATCCGCATCTAGTTCTTTGCTAAGATGCGACTTGATAGCCATCTCAATATGCCAAGCACAAAGTGTATTATTCGAAGTGGGAAACTTTTTATCAATGGCATTCAATAGAGCAATCTCCCTATCGGTAACGATGACTCCAGGCTCTGGTATATTATTTTGGGATAATAAATTTCGTTGCACATCCAGAGCCCACACATAGTCTTTCTCGGTCTCTCGGCTAAGGAAAGCATATCCTACTTCAAATGTGGTGTTTATATTTGTACGTCCGACAGTATGAAGTAATGGCATCCCAAATCGATTTGTACTGTATGTACAATCCATTATTATCACTTCAGAAAATTATCGTAAGAGCCTTATTGAAGTTTTATGAACGAAAAAAAGTCTTGTCAAGCTATCGTTGGCATCCACAGAGAAGTCGAACCACCATTCTCGGTCCTGCTCTCGGAATTCATGGTCTCCCTCCCCACGAAGAAGTCTCAGCAATGCACAAATAGGAGTTTGTGTTGAAATGTTAATGTGCGTTTTGACATAATCAATCAAGGATAGGAACTCAGAGGATAACTTTACCAGCCTCTGGGATGTACTACCCTAGTAAATACTAGTACGGAACTCAGGAGGTCTTAGCGTGATCGGGTCTGAGATGTACCATATTAGTAATAGTTAACTAAGGGAACTTAGAGCATTAATACCTCTAAGACGTACCGCATTAACAAAATAAGAACTTAACTGTTTTTCTATAAGAATTCTTCTAAGTGCAATAACACGTGATTAACTGTCCTAACAGACACTGCTCCTAATCCACTGCCACTTGATACACATAATTCTAACAGGTTATGAAGCCCGGTGCATTGAGCACAATATTGAAAACTCTGGAATTATTYCCAATACATATATCTGAATTGGCTAACATCAAYAATTCTAACAGAATAATTTTCARTCAAAAAATGGATGCATCCATGACTGTCTTCTCCGACCTCTGGAAACAATGCGCAACCCGATCAATGAACATGACCAACGTCATTCAACTGACAGGAATCGAGACCTACGCCATTTGGTCACCCACCATGATTGCGATTTCTCGAACCTTGAAACTCGTTAAGGTAGTGGTACAAGGGCTGAAACCTTCGGCTGGGATGTCAAAAGAAGAAGTGGACGCGTACAATTCCTTGAATGATTGTGTTCTCGGCATATTTATTCAAGTTATTCATGGTGATATTCTGAAGTGTGTAGTAGGGATGGAAACAACCAATGAAATTTGGCTCCATCTCAAAACCCTCTACCACCGAGACACTGCGTTCGCTTTAGTACATCAGGTAGGYTCTCTCTGTCAACTAGGTTGGATGTTTGACCACAYTCGGCCCATTTCTGAGTTTATAACAAACTTTGAATTGGAATGGTTTAAGCTGTTGAAACTCACAAGGGATTCTTCAGACACCTACCGCCAACAGTTTGCTRTATTTCTYGGAAATGATAAGGCCAAGAGAGATTTTCTACTTGGGATGATTAGTCGTCATCACAAAAATATAGTAGATAATCTCACAACCAAAGATAGCTTGACATTYACAGAGGTAAAGCAGAGACCACTTGACTGTGATTACGAATCCAACAGTGCTGCTCTCTTGACGATAGAATCCCATAATCAGGGAAGAAATCGAAAGTCAAAAAAAGGTGGGAGAAAACCTGAAAATGTTC
>CACM01002718.1:0-10513 GCA_000208805.1 Erysiphe pisi
TTATTACTATTGATTGCCATTATTCTTACTGGGCCCTATTTGTCCACCTCTCGCCTTAACAACAAGTAGGTCTTTGACGAAAAACTCACATTCTTGTGCTTTTTCGTGAAGAATTGAACCACCTATATTTCCCTATTCGATCAAGCTATACATAAAATGTATAATGTTTTTTACGAAGAAGTGATATTTCATGGCAGCAAGGGAGATTATATTGGAGTCTAAACGCATATGTACACTTCCCATGCTCCTTTTAATCATTGTTTAAAATATCGTACTGCTCTCTTAACTCATCTAAGCTAGCCAGAGTGACATAATGGTGAAGCTTCTCAAAATGCTTAATTTTGTGAGCGATTTGGATCCTAACATTAACAACAGCTGCTGTTGCTAAGTGTTCATTTCGGCCACGCTCAATGACTGGATGAATATCCTTGAGTATATTAAAAGAATGGCCTATTCTATTCTTGAGAAAAGGCTTTAATCTATGATGAGACTCATCTAAAGGGGACGTAGTGGTCTGGCCGAATGAAGACATATACTGATAATTCCAGTCAGCCCACTCAAGCTGTAGTAGCAACATATAATTTCCGATGTAGTTTGTAACTAAAGGAGCTACAGGTTGGCATTCTATCCCGAGCTAGTTCTATTTTTCACCAAAGAGATCCTTAATTTTAGCCGAGCGAAAGCCCTGAAATTTTCTTTGGAATGTCTCGCGGCATTCTACAAGTACTCTTTGCTCTTGTTCTATAGCATGTGGCCTCTTAGGCCACATGCTATATTTACTCTAAATTCTAGGTTGTTTGAGAAATTTCATTGGTATAGCCGTTAAGGCACTTCTTGAAAGAAGATTGTTAATGCATTTTGAAGCACCTTCTCATTATCTGTAATAATGCAATGCGGTGGACGAGCTATAAATATGAACAGTTCAGATATAAAACTTTTAGAACAAAATTATAATTGAGCTCTTGATCACTTGAAAGAAAGCAGAAGGCAACTTCGTAGGCTAAGTTCATGCTATTAATGCCTACAATGTGAAGAAAAGACATGTTGAATCATTGGGTTTTTAGGTGCAGTCAAACATGAGAGCATCCGGATGTTCCTTCAGCTTTTTCAATTGGGTAAGAGTGAGCCAAAAAAAAGATGCTCCAAATCGTCTCCAGCTGATACTGTATATCGATAAGTACTGTACTGAATACTCACTATCGGTGGAATGAGGAAAGACTAGAGGGGCTTTCTCACCCTAAATTCCCTATCAAGCTCATTGAAAAATGCATGAATTCTAGATTTTCCGCCTAAAGATCTCTCTTTGAACTTACATCTGTAATATTAGTGCGATAGCCTCGTTCGACAAGTTGTGTTAAGATGAAGCTTGGTGTAGCCTCATATCGGACAGTATCCGCAATGGTTTGTTGGGCTCCTCATCAAGATTCTGGAATTGAGGAACTGAGAGTTCTTCGCTTGGCTTATGGTTATGGTGATGATTCGTCACCACTAGAGTCCACGCTGCGCGCTCCTTGAGACGAAACAAGGTAACTTTCCACGGGAAATTCGTCATCCTAGAGCCAGACCTATCCTTTCTCTTTCCAAGCACTGACTATTCCTCGTATTCTCGGCCAAGACCACAACATAAATAAACTCTCAAAACGACACGATTGTCGTTGGCTTTGATTTTCCGGTTGTTGAAATTGAGCAGGCAAAACTGTGGCCACTATCGTTTACAAATTCGTTTAATTCTCTTTTCGCTTCATTAGAATAAAGAGAAGTGAGCTCAGTTGGATGAGTGATGTTAGCTACGTATTCCTGGGTTGATTGTTCCGGATTAAGAGATGATGATGCATCAGCTGGGGGCAGAGTAATCGCATTTGAAGACATTGTCTCTAGGATGATAAATTTGAAATATCTAAGTTTTTCTTAGCAGTTATAAGATTAAAAATTAATTTCGTAAAGTCGAGTTAATAATGTAATTAAAGTAATAGAGGTTTCGGTCTACGTAAGTTCATGTTTATTTATCTGATTCTAAAGACCATTCCCCTGACAACAATATATACACTAGCGCAGCGATGCTGTGTATGATTGGAGTCGTTTAAAGTTTGCTAGCGTATGCACAGAGGGATTCGCCGAATTTCCAAATTAGATTCGCCGAGAATCTGGAGCCATATCTATAGGCGCGAGTCTGATACAGTTTTGTTGGAAACTATAATGGTCCATAAGTATTTGTAGGCTATCTTACTACGCTAAGTAAACAAAAAAAGTAGATTTTAACATTGAAATAATGGACCTTTACGGACGGACAGGAGAATGTGATGCTTACTACAGGCTGCCAGGTCAGCCTTGTTTCATTCCAAAATAAGATCCATGTCATTCATGTTAAGACCACAACTCTACTCCGTCAGAGCCAATAGCACAGCCACCCTGCACTTGCAGTATATCATTCTCACCGACAAAACATCAAAAACATCACGAACTTCTTGATGAAGAGAATACCTGCTTGATGCGAAGTCGGTATACCTCTCACCAATAAGTATGAGGCTGGAGGCCACTCGCACATGGCGGCATTTCATGTTGCCTGTACTGTTGTTAAGCTGTAGTTTTTCGACAGCTTTTGGTAGAAATGAAAAGCCACGGCTTCAAATCACCAAGTTTGACTTTATGCCATATAATGTAAACTATTTTGACGAATCCGATATTCTTTTATTCGTTGATCCATTGACAAATGACCTTTACCGCTCATCAGATGCAGGAGAGAGCTGGAGCATGCCAAAGGACATTCCTAGAGGAACCGCGATGTCGTTGATAATGCACCCATGGGAGCCATTGAGAGCCTACATAATCACTGAGGATCGGTCACATTGGATGACATATGACCGTGGGGAAAGTTGGCGCAGATTCGAAGTAGAACGTTTTCCGAGTCTCTATAGAGAGGCTCTAACCTTTCATGCTGGCGATCCAGATAGGATTATATGGAATGGGATGGACTGCTCAGGGATCTTCTGTGACGAAGTGGTCAGTAGTAAAGACACTTGGCATATTTAGAACATAACTGATGAATCCATAGACAATGTACACGACAGATAATTTCAAACATTCAAAGCTTTTACGAGACGATACTGATGGTTGTCACTGGGCAAAATCAACAAAAGAATTCACCACTGGCAACAATCATTTGGATCAAAATCGAATTATTTGTGTAGCTAGAGGCCGGTTCTCTCCTTGGAGAATAGATTTTAGACTTCTTATTTCGGATGATTACTTTTATGGAAGCAAAGAAATAGAGCCAGAGCTTGAAGTTGGCCGAACTGTAAAGGGAATTATCAACATGGCATCAGTCACTAAATATCTAATCGCCGCTGCTACTTCCGACCGAACGGATGAGATGTCCCTATATGTCTCGGATGATTCAGTTAGTTGGCATAAAGCAGTATTTCCACATGACCATAAACTTAGGCAAGAATCATATACATTGCTGGAAGGAACAAATTATAGTATTCAAGTTGACATTCAAAGCTCTGGGCGCCCTATGAAACCCATGGGAGTCTTCTTGACTAGTAACTCAAACGGAACATATTTTGTACGTAATATCGAGCACACCAATCGAAATGAGTGGGGCATCGTGGACTTTGAAAAGGTGTCAGGAATACAAGGCATTGTGATTGTCAATACAGTAGAGAATTTTGAACAAGTTGAGAACTCAGATGAAGAAAAGCAAATCCAGTCAAAAATTAGTTTTGACGATGGTCGAGTTTTCACTGATCTTAATTGTGATGGTCACCCGCTACATCTACACTCTGTGACGGATATATCCAATTCTGGAAGAGTCTTCTCTAGTCCAGCACCTGGCTTAGTTATGGGAATTGGTAACACCGGGAATTATCTAAAACATTACTTAGAAGGCAATCTTTATGTTTCCGATGATGCTGGTGTAAGTTGGACCTTAGCTTTGGACGGTGCTTATAAGTATGAATTTGGAGATCAGGGTACAATCCTTGTTGCTGTAAGGGAAGGTATTGCAGATGAGCTGAAATACTCACTGAACCATGGAAAGGATTGGCAGTCTGTAGCTTTTCCAGATGGTCTGAAGATCCGTCCAATAATGCTTACTACTACGCGAGATTCATCGACCCTGAAATTCTTGCTAGAAGGATTTGAAGAGAAACAGCCGGCCTCGTTTAGCTATATAATTGCTATTGACTTTGACAATATGCATGAAGGAAAATGTAATGAAAACGATATGGAAAAGTGGTATGCGAGAGTCAATGAAAAGGGAGAACCAACTTGTTTAATGGGTCACAAACAGTACTTTATGCGTAGGAAAAAAGTTGCAGATTGCTTTGTGAAGTCGGAATTCAAGGGTTTTAATTCAACATTTGAAACTTGCGAGTGTACAGATGCTGATTTCGAATGCGACTATAACTTTGTGAGGAGTACGGACAGAAAAAATTGTGAACTTGCTGGGATTCTAGCATTGCCAGAGGGTGCCTGTAAAGCTTTTGGACCTGATGATACTTTCAAGGGCTCTTCAGGATGGCGATTGATACCAGGAAATGATTGTAAACGTAAACCTGGTCCACAAAAAGACGATCTTGTCGATCGAAAATGCTCAGAAGCTCTAGGAAAGCCTTCCAATGGCAAAATTAGTACCACTTCAAACGAAATTCCTGGAATTGCTCCTACAAATCAAGTCTATCTAGAACGGAGTAGTACCAGCTCTGGGATCGATGAGACTATTCTAATTAGATCTGAAAACAGTGTTTGGATAACTCATGACCACGGAAAAGTATGGAATCAAATACTGGAGGGAGAGTCAATTAGTCTTATATTACCTCATCCTCATTTTACTGATATGGTATACTTCTTGACACCAACCAGGACAGTCTTCTATTCAACAGAGCGTGGCAAAAACATTCGGAAATTTCAGGCTCCGTACCCGCCTAACACCGAAGGACGTATGATTATGAATTTTCACCCCAAGCAAAAAGATTGGATTATCTGGCTTGGGGGCAAGGACTGCGATTCACTAGCTACCTGTCATACCGTAGCATCTGTAACAACGCATCGAGGTGAGGAATGGACTACTATACAGCGTTACGTCCAGAAATGCGAATTCGTCAAGGAGTTTGAAAATCGGCTGCTCGCCAAACCACCGAGCCCAGAAGAGAAAAAAAAGAGAGAGAGGCTAATTCATTGTCAAGTGCGACAACAGGAAAGAAAAGATAGCAGAAATAATCCGTGGCTGTTAAAGTCGAGCGATGACTTCTTCAATGAAGGGGGTCAAGTCCACTACAGCTCTGTCGTTGATTTTGCGACAATGTCTGAATTTACCATTGTTGCAACAAAGGATGAAGATAAAAATACTATGAGTGCTCATGCTAGTATTGATGGATACCATTTTGCGGATGCAAAATTCCCTCACGGCTTTGTTGTTGGTCACCAACATGGCTACACAGTTCTGGATAGCTCTACACACTCAGCTTTTTTGCATGTCACCGTCAATAATGAGATAGGGTTAGAATATGGAACTATCATTAAGAGTAATTCAAATGGAACATTTTACTTTCTCACACTCAATGCTGTTAATAGAAATACCGCAGGGTATGTAGACTTTGAAAAGATGATTGGCATTGAGGGTGTTGCTGTTGTAAATGTTGTCACAAATGCTGATGACAAAGATTACGCAAAGCAAGGCAAGAAACTTAAAACTATGATTACCCACAACGATGGTGGTGAATGGACTTATCTTACCCCCCCTGCTCTTGATGCCAATAAAAAGAAATTCAGTTGTAAAGGTAACTTGGAGAAATGCTCACTTAATATCCATGGCTACACAGAACGTCAAGACAAGTCTCATACATATTCCTCTGCTTCAGCAGCAGGATTAATGTTGGCTACAGGCAACGTCGGTGAATTTTTGAGTAAAGACGTGGACACTTTTATAACAAATGATGCCGGAGTAACATGGAAGTCAGTAATGAAAGGAGCATACCTATGGGAATTCGGGGATCAAGGGTCTCTCATCGTGATTGTGAGTGAAGATCGTCCCACGAAATCTGTCTATTATTCTACAGATGAAGGTGAAACCTGGACAGAATTTGAATTCTTTAATGAGGAGGTTGCCATAATTAATCTGTCAACAGTGCCAAGTGATAATTCTCGAAATTTTATCCTTTGGGCCAAAACTAGAGATCAAACTTTGAATGCAATCAATATTGACTTTTCAGGCTTGACTAGTGTGCAATGTAAACTAGATGAGCAAAATCTTGGGAAAAGTGATTATCGTCTTTGGACACCCAAACATCCTACTCAAGGTAACGATTGTTTGTTTGGTCATGTCTCACAATATTATCGGAAAATACCAGGAGCGAAGTGTTATAACGGAAAAATGATACCACGCCTTCATAATATTGCACGTAACTGTTCCTGTACCCGACAAGACTATGAATGGTATATTACGACAGAACTCCGCCAATAGACCTTTGCTAACATTAATAGTGACTTCAATTATCAACGACAGACAGATGGCACATGCGCTCTCGTTCCAGGCTTTACTCTTCCAGACCATTCTCTTGTATGTGCTGTAGAAGGTACTATCGAGTACTCAGAGCCAACTGGATATCGAAAAATTCCTGGTGATACCTGCACTACTAATGGTAGTCCTGGAATGGATGAGAGTAACTTACATGCGTGCCCTGGAATGGAAGAAGAATTTAAGAAAAAACATGCTACCTCTAGTATTGGAATATTTTTCGCTATTATCATTCCATTCGTTGTTGCTGGCATGATTGGATACTGGGTATGGAAAAACTGGACGCGTAAATTTGGCCAAATCCGTCTGGGTGAATCATGTAAGTTAAAACTTGCAATTTTGTTTAAAATATGCTGATTCAAAAATATAGCCTTTGATAATGAAGCTTCATACGTCAGATATCCTGTCTTGATCATTGCCGGGGTTGTTGCGGTTGTACAAGCAGCACCTCTCCTTATATCTAGTCTTTGGCATAGTATAACAACAACATTGGGTATAAATCGTAGTTTGCGATTTACAACGCGGGATAGCTTTGCTCGTGGCCAAGGTGATTATGCTATTGTAGACGAAGACGAGGGCGAGTTATTAGGAGAAGACAGTGACGATGAGGTCTGAGGTGAGCTAGTACATGAGGAAAGTGGATTATTTAAATCGGCTCTAATAAAAATAAGAGCCCGAACTAATTGAACGAAGTGTTCATAAACACAAAATCTAATTTATTCACACGGTAGGTTTATTTTGAGATGTATAATTTTAAGTCAAAATTATGAAGCAATAGCCCTGAATGACTTTGGAAGTCTAGGCTTTGAACAGATGCTTCTCTGTATGTTAGAAAGCCGAAAAGGGCTCAAGCAAAATAGACCTTTCTGCAATTAATCAATTATAAATATGATATCAGGAATAAAATTCATCAGCTCCCGAAAGCTCTCGAACTTTTAAAAAAACTTATAAAATGTTTTCCCCACATTGTCATGTCGATGGAAACACTGGTAATTGGTGAAGATTTATGACTTCTGACAGATCCAATATTACTTACTACAGAAAAATGGATAATAAAATAACTTACTTAACAATAACGACTCCACTGGCCTAGAAAATAACTACTTTGATCTCGCTGATCATAAAAGCTATGTAGCTCCGTACACGATGCCCCCTTACTCTTCCTCCCTTTTCTCCAGCTCTTATCTCTCTGACAGTCTTGCTTACCATCTACAATTACAAACTAATACCTCGTACTCTGTGCTTCGAAATAGACTTCCCCTTCCCTCGAGTCAATATGAATGTGCCTGACACTCTAAGCCGAACCTACTACCCTTTCAGATAAATACGATTAAAATATACATGTAACGCCTGAACATATACCTGATATATCTTTAGAGCACTTATAAGAGTTTTCGCCTATGTCTTGTTAATCGTGAATACGTTCCAATCGTTTTTCTACTACCTCTGGAGCCAATGATTGCCAATAATAACTTCTTAATAAGTCAGGGTAATCATGGCAATATAGTTAGCTTATAGGGGTCTCTACGAAACTAATGCTATCCTATCTTTTTTTAATCCCTACGATTGTCATGAGTTATCTAGAAATCATGTAGTGGTCGTGACGGGCCGACCTACTCACTGGTTTCCTAGATATCCTTCCGAGTCTCACTCATCCTTACGTTGACTAGCTCTGAGTGCCAATCGTTTCTTTATACTTTATATATATATTTCTATGTGTATAAGATCATCTGAATCTACTATACTCTAGGTCGAAATTTGCTTTTTCTTTTTTTTTTTTTCGTATAGTCTATTATTATAAGATAATTAGAAATGAGATACACAGCAGAAGTACAAGGAAAGCGTTTTGATCAGAAAAGGAGGAGTAGATCTAAGTTTTGATATTTCTTCTATATTCTACTATCCTCGTTCATTTAGACAGATTGAAGAAAGAAAAAAGCAATAGAGTGATTGCGCAAAAATTTACACTGGATTCACAGTGCTATGGTGCTACGAGTGAGAAGGTCTCCTTGCAAAGGCAGGGGCCTATGTACTTAGCTACAGGGATCTAGCAGGGATTCAGCTTGGCACTATAACGCTTCTGGTCTTTATCCAGCTAGGCTGAACTCGAAATTGTGTATGCCTAATTAGCTTTTTTAATTTTATTCGGGAACTTTTAATAACTAAGAGACCAAATCTTGAATATATTAGATTATTGTAAAAATGAATCCACCGCAGACACCTTCCCAATCACCGAAAACCTTTAACGCGAGATCAACGACTTCAAGTATGCCTAGCACCTTAATAGTGCTTTAGCTTCATATCTGTTACGGTGTTGACCGTGATTCGTAGCTTAGGTGGCTACCTAAGCGAGTTCGATTTCGAAGCATACGCCATAGCACCTAAATTTAGTGAGGCTTTGAATAGCAAAGCTAAATATAGAATCAAAGATAAGCGAGGATATGTTATTTTTACGAAACAACAAAAAGAAAGACTTACTGTACTAAAAATATTAAATGAGGCAAAATAGCATCTATGATATCATATAGGGAGAGAAAGGAGTTGGCCTAAACCTAAGTAAGGTTCTATATGTATATATATGTGTGGTTATTAGCAGTAGATAGAGAWTCTTTTCTCCTTATGAGATATTATTCTATCAACTTTATATCACCTAACTTTGGTTCCGTTACAATTATACGAAACTTGATGCGGAGCAGAAGCTCACGCACTTGTTGGTCATCTCATTGTCTGCGAAAGAGATATGCCAAAAGTATAATGCCAACCGCGTTTGGATCATTGACGCAACATACAAAACGAACAAGTATGGCTTCCCCATGCTTCATATCGTCGGTGTTACAGCAACAAATAATACCTTCACTTTTGCATATTGTTTTATGAAGAGTGAACTTACGGCTGATTATGTGTGGGCACTATCTCATATCGCCGATGTATTCCAGCAATTCGGTGTGAAAGCCACTGGCACCTTTGTGACGGACAGGGAACTCGCTTTGATGAATGCCTTGGAAAGGGTTTTCCCAAATGCCGTGTGGTTACTTTGTCGATGGCATATTAGTAAGAATATCCTAGCAAGACAAAAACGAGCATTTGAGACGAACGAGGCATGGGAGGGGTTTTTAAAACAATGGCATTGCCTGGTCCAACAAGAAGCCATTGCTAGTTATGAAGAACAGCTTGCAGCCATGCAAATTGAATTCGCAAATTATCCTCAAGTCATGCGCTACATCGAGGAAGTCTGGCTCGTCTGGAAAGTCCGATTTGTGTCGGCTTTCTTACATAACCAAACCCCATTTTGGACATGTAACTACCAGCCGCGTAGAGGGCGCCTACGCGGCTCTCAAACGATGGATTTCCAGTTCAACAGGAAATTTATTCACTGTTGACAATGCAGTAAAGCTTGCCTGCGACAATCAGCTTGCTGGGATCGTCCAAAAACATGCCAAGCAGAGGGCTGTCGCGGACATGCAGTTCGGTCCGCTATTTTGCCAAGTAATGGGAAAAATTTCTGAAGAAGGCCTCCGTCGGACGCATAGGCAGTACATCCAGCGGTATATTGATGGAAATTGCGACGATGACCGTGTCGCCTGTGCTAAACTGCTTACTTCGACAATGGGACATCCTTGCCGCCATTTCATGCTTGGTCGCACAGAGCCTCTTGCGGTTGACGACTTCGATCAACATTGGCATCTCGTTCAGCCTGATTTACTGGTAGAGGCTGCCAAAATTCTACCGAATATTGAAGACGCTCTAAACAGATTTAGGAATCAGTATGCAATTGCGGAGAATCATAACAAGAGAGTGCATCTCTTTCATATTCTTGATGTTCCAAAATTTACCGTGCAGGAGCCAGAGTGCATTCAAGCGCGGGGTAGACCATCCGGTTCTACGAGGCGTAATCCCTCACACTTTGAGCACGTGGAGAATGCAGAGAATGCTTCACAGTGACGAAGATGTCGCAATTGCAAGCAAGTGGGGCACAACTCTAGTACTTGCGCAAAT
>CACM01002717.1:0-11541 GCA_000208805.1 Erysiphe pisi
CCTCATCAAATGAAGAGACGGTGTCTCAATTCATTTGGAGTCTTCTTCAGTTTGTCTATGGTTGTCATTCGAAAGAAACTGCTGTTTTCAATATCGCTGCCGTTTTCAGATACTGTCTTTTCCAGTTGCCTCGAAATATTGTCATTCAGTTTGACATGTCTGATTCATCTCAAAAGGAAGAAAATGCAGGAAGGAACAATAATGATATGTAATCTCATAACATTGTAGCGAAAGTGGGTAAAGAAACATTTGGATCAACGTTGCGCATGGAAATTTTAAAAATGCTTGGCTTGTGACACCCCTCTGTTGAACGATCTTTCTATATTTTGTTGAGAGCCAATAGTAAATTAATTTTTGCCCTGTAAACTTTGTACACCAAAATCAAAAGCCAATAAAACCCTCGACATCAATTTTATCCAGGTAAACGACTACAAACCATCTGTTTACAATGGCGAATTGAAACCCCTGCTTGGTTTGAACACTTTCAGCTCCGTCCCTCGTCTTAAAGAATTATTTCACAACAACACCACAAAACTGAATATGCTTTTCCGATGACAACGATAACACCACCATGCTATCAGAGGACGCACTAAAAAGACAGGGGATTTTGTTAATACTATATAGATTTTACTGCACCTTGTGAGATTAGCATCAAAATAAAAAAATACTAAGAGTTGAAATGTCAAATAATATCTTACTTCTCTCGCCCATCTCATTAAAATATACAAAAAAAACAGCAGTAAGATTGTGTTGATTAGATTTAACTCCTTAACTTCCCTCGGCATTGAGCGGTCCTGTCGATTTCCATGCTTACCAGCAACTTTCTTTATGGTCGCATTTCTCCTAATGCGGGTTCCAATAAAGGCGCTAGCTTGTTCATGGCATCTAAAGCTTTATTATAGATGTCGCAATGAGGATGAAAATCACCAGTGGATAGTTATTCAATCTGAATGAGTAGATCCTAAAATTCTGTGCGAACATGGCGAAGCCTAAATAAAGTGTGTGATATCTGCCACATCTCTCTATAAACTTAGAGGTTCACCTTTTTGGGAGCCAATTTTTTAAACAAGTTCTGATTACTATGACTTGGTTGTTCGAGCAAGCTTTTAATTTTTCTTCAAAAGAAGTCCAAGTGGATTAATAAAAACAAAGGATAAGGGAGGGGTGGCCACCATCAGAGAAGAATCTGGAGAGAACCATGTGTTAAATGCCTTTTTTTGGGGATTAATTTGAGAAATTATAGTATATCTACCGATATTGTGCGAGATGCTAGACAAGTCATCGCACCAGCATCTCTATCTGCCTTTCTCGTGGTGATCATCAACTTTAATTGTTCGTTTGCTTGTTTTATATTTWACGTCTATATAATCCCTAAAATGGTAAAAGACGCTAGGGCTGATGTCCCTAGAAACCTGAGGCACTAATCATACCAAACTTTGGAATAGAGCCCTAATTTATGCTACAGAGAATAACTGGGGTGACTGAGGTTCTTTGTTAACAAATAGTAGAATTGTATAAATTGAATTAAAGATATAAAAGCTTAACTACAAGAAGTCTTTTGATTCCAACTATATTTCTATATAGCTAAATTCTCAAGACTGTATGTAAGTTGTTCTTCTTTAGTATGGGGGTACCCAACCTATTAGTACATTCTGCGCTTCCAACACCAAGACTACTAGACTTCAGTTATTGCATAACATAGGGAGGAAACCACAGCTCTAGACTATTCTGTTATCCGATGATTATTGTATGTAGTAGCAGTAGTAACGTTCCTACTACGGGCCGACGATTGACTCGGGCTTTCCCGAGCTATTCCGAGATCAAGGATACCATGTTTCCAGACCCCTGTCATATTTATACCCCTAACTGTACCTTACTCAGGTAGCCCCTGTTTGAATAGCACAGGTGAGTCTAAGTACCGGAACCTCDGATATACGAAGTACTAAGAGTTTTGTCCTAAAATTTTATTTGTTGCATAAATCTAGTTAATATATTGTATAATTTTATTTACGTTCCAAAATTAGAAGTTCACATTCATTTCGTCCTGTGATTTTTCCCATACAAAAATTTAAGGTTTAGTGCAGATTTTCGGTTAAATCATGCCATAATAAGTTAGGAGATACTTTAAAATCCCTGTAAAATCGACTATTTTAGCGTAGTTCACATCCAATACCCCTCCTGTACTGTAATGGTAGTTACAAGGAAGAGCGACATCCTGTAAAATTTCTCCGGCTTAGATAACGACCCTTAAAGGTATTCCCCTGCACTTGTTATCACGTGATCTTTCCCTTCTCAAAATTTGTTTAATTCCGGTTCACTGAACTTATGCAAATATATATGGCAAAAATTGTCCAGAAAGTTCGAATCACAAGTCTATGGTACTCACCCCTGAAGCGATATCGCATAAAGGTTGTTTCGAATGCAGTGGGCATTGTAAATTCACAAACTTGACATGGTGCAGCATTATTCTAAGCCAACTTATCGATTGAGCTCTTTCAGTAATTGAACTTGAATACCAGCTTGTGATATGTTCAGCTAAAAGCGTCTAATTTGAATCAAATACTCATAGAACAAAGAAAAGATGTTAAGCCAGAATTCTCTAAACTCGATATGACTGATCTCATTTGCATACTTCAAATTTGCAGATCACTTGAAAAACTTTACAAACAAACAGTCCCTTTGCATGACGAGATTCTGGCAAACCGTAACAATTAAGTATCGGAAAAATAATCACTGTTCCAAGAAAAGCGCACCTCAGACAATTCAAAGATGCATAAAGAAAATTGTGGATTAACTTTTACCTCGGCTACACTCTAAGATGGACCGCTACAGTGAGACTGACACAAGTAATTTCAGGAAAGTACTTGATCAATGCTGCATGATTTTTAAGCAGGTAAAATGTCTAGAAATAAAAGAAAAAAGTGGAAAAACAAACCAAGTTGGAGAAGTAAATAGAAGTCGAGATAATTTTGCTATTTCCCGCGGGAAGTAGAGATTAATCTACTTTCGTCGGATTCTGTGTCGCTCGATAAAATCCCTCTGATTTCGTAAATACAGGTGAGTCTTTAATACATCATAAGCACTATTCCATGGAATCAATATACGTGTCCGAGCCTTCATTCTCTCTTGAATAAAGCATTAAAAACCACTCAATGGAAGTTTTATAATAGGATTAATGGAAGTATATGAGGACACGGTTCATATTTCGCGAGACAATCGATTCAGAGCCACCAAAAACTGGGCGTATTTCCCACACCCAAAGGGGATACGGAAGACCGTGAAAGACAGTCGAGGAGAATAGCTAACGCAAGTTCATTAACTAGCCTGATTCTGTCATTTTTTTAAGACAAGAGATTCTGATGGCATGATATGTAATATAAGACATCAAAGGAAATTATGTGAGGCTTTTTACAAAAATTACGGATGTCTTGACTGAACCTTTGGTCAAAGAACGTATCAAAAGAATCAAGTATTGATTTTGAATGTCTGCCTCAAGCAAAACAGCCATAAGCCGGAATTTGGATTGAGTGGAATGCTAGAGTTGCAAGTATTTGTTCAGTAAAAATTTTTAGGGCAAATCACGTTATTTTCAAATGAAAGAAAGAATAAATAAATATGTGGTAATTTGTTATTAGTATTTTAGAGTGTCTATCAAATGTCAATTTTCTTCTAAGGATTTGCTGTGATAGCTTAGAAACTTTATATTCCAGCTCTTGTATAGAGTCAATCATGGGAAATTTAAGCTGCAGAAAGAGTCCTTTGGAACCTTAAGCTTCATCAACAACGCTGTTCGGTACGGAAAGCGTAGTGTTGATGCGGTTTCGGACCTGGCTGTTGGAAAATTACGCCCTACCACCCTAGCACTACCTAGCTTAAATTGGACTAGTGGGCCGTAAATACCCCTGCTGACGATCTGTTAGTCTACATTTATTTTCCCATCCTTTGTATTGTCTTTGGGGCGGCACGTCATCTCTTGCATAGCACTAGAGGCCAAGAATTTCTGCCAATTTTACTTTTGTAGACAAGAGTTTAGAAATTATACTTTGAGATGTGACTTGTTATTACCATACTAGAAATTTCGATGATATCTAATTATAAGTATCTTGAGTGGTCATTATGATTATATACGCTTACGTATTTATATTTATAAGATTCCCTCACTTTATTTCAAGAGATTCATCACGTTGATTAGAGTTAAATTATTTTTTTTCCAACTAAACTGAATTCATTTATAGATTTGGAAGTTCTTCTATATTGCTAATTAAGATATTCAAATTTAGTTCATGAAGTTAAGAAATAGATAGCATATTTTATTTGGATAATTGTTCGATTAAAATGAGAAAGATTTTTTTTGAAATTCAAGCTATGCCTTGGTAAGTTGAGAATCCACGACAGATTTTACAGCTTCCTGCACATCAAAAGCTGTTAGCTTGGGTTTATATTCGAGAGCCGAGCCGGCTTTATAAACACCAGTCGTCACGAGAATACTTTGCCATTGAATTCCATGTTGACTTTGAAATTCGTTTGCCCCTTTAATGTCTGTGAACTGGTTATCACCCACGAACCAGACTTTCTTCAAACCTGGTGCATCGGGACCCAGTGTGCGAGAGCGATTCAATAATAAGACTTGCTCCGCATAGCTAAATGCTAGATTACACGGTTTGCCAAGAATTCTTCGACTCAACTGGGCATTTTTGGTGGTAGCGTTCCAGACACCATGGAGTGCTGCTTGAAAGCCACCTTGACCGAGTCGAGGTAGGTGATAAGAGGCGGCCCAAAAGAGGTCTGGGTTTGAAAAGTATAGTTTTGGCTGCTCGTCATGCTGCCAGCCACAATTTGGTAGACGTGTATCACCATTTTTAGAAGAATAGGTCCCCAGATAACCCTTATGGGAAAGTAATAGATCAAGTATTATTTGTATGTCAAGAGCCCAGTCCCTTGGATCGTTTAAAACCAGGATAGCATCAATTTTGAGTGATTTTGAAAGGTCGTCAAGGTTTATTGGCAACGGAAGTGGACAATGATTTGACTCATAATAACTGAGAAATATCTGATGGAACGGCCAGATCTTTTTATATCCCATCAAAATATCTGCAGTTGTCAAAACATTTTTGAAACCATACTTTAGAGCTACTTGTCGACATTTGTCTCCACGTCCGCCAATTACTAGTATTGTCTTATTTTCTAATGCAGTTTGTGTTGAGTTTCCGCAAACGAATTCTTTGAAGGGGGTATGAGATTGAATCAAATTATTTTCAAGAATTGGTACATCGAGAATCTCACTAAGTTCTGCGGCACGTTCTTCTTCGGTTTTACCACCACCGTTGGTTAAGAGGACAAAAGGAATCTTGGATTGCTGGAGAAATTTCAAAGTATTTGATGCTCCAGGTAGAGGAGCGTTTCCACGTAAAAGAACGCCATCAATACTGATTACAGGTAAGCTCAGAACAAAAAAAAAAAGAAAAAAAAAATCCATTCGAAGACTCATAGGGCATCATACTCAAATCCAAATGCCAATTCACTACAGCATTTTTGAATATATGGATAGTCAGTATACTGACTGCCTTCAAGCGCTGATTCCGAGGAAACGCTACTAGATAAGTATCGATGAAAATGTAAGCGGGAGGTTGAAGTAAATACAGACGGTAATGAGCGGATTTTAATAAGCCTTTGCGTCCATACTTTCATTGTTACACTTCGTTCTCGAGGTTTTGTTCTCTTACGTTAAAACAGAGTTAAAGTCAAGATTACCGTAATTAAATATCTATCAAACCTCACTAAATTCACAGCAATTAAAGCCTTTATAATTAACTCAAAATCATTAATATATTTGATTTTTTTATTTTTATATAACAATCTTGCTGCTTCCCATCTATCATGGAGTCCAACGTGAATGTCATAATCGATTTTAGCATTGACCTTAGAGCTATGAATATAGGATGTAACCGATATCCAAGCGGGAGCTAAATATGAGGCTGTAATTTTTAGAGGACCATCCGCTTTTGACTCTTAAGACAGGGAACATATACGGGAATGCTAGACGAAGGGCAGTTATGCAATGCATAAACGTGGACTAGCACTTGACGTAATTTATGCACAAGACTAGTATTCGCTAATTGCAAATCCTTCTCAATATTCGTTTGCGGTGTCGAATATAGATTAAGATAATTCCATGAATGCATGCTTCTGTGGTCCAATGGTTAGGATTCCACCCTTCCAAGGTGGAGGTTCGTGTTCGATTCACGGCAGTTGCAGCAATCACGRTATAAGTGATTTTTTAACATGTCGTTGATTTCAATTTTAACTTTTATACTCAATGGAGATATTCTTCTAAAGGAAATTGCGTAGTTAACTCACTAATGATAAAGAGTGTTCATAAAAGATCAAACTCCAACTGATACCATTATGTCGCGGGCCGTCTAAATGAACATACCAAACGTGTTCATATTTTTTACACTACCTATACTAAGCCCAACAATAGTTTTGGTTTCGCTGCAAGCTCACCAACTGAAGTTGGTGCTTGAAACCATTCCCCGCTTGCCAAAATTTTCCACACTTTTTTGAATTTCAACCAAAAGCATAAAGATCATCAAGTAGGAATTGCTTGTAAATATATGAGACCTAATTCAGATGCAAACCTAACTATGGTGGCGCGACAATTTCAAGTAACTCGCGACCGTCTTTGGACATGAGTTCAGGGAGGTTTAGGCAAGAGAGGCTTAAGAGCAGCGACGACGAGGCGTTTTGCTGTTGAGAATACTCCCAATTGTTGTAAAATTTGCAAGACTTGAGCTTGAACAAACAAAGAATTTGTAGGTATACAAATAGTTACTAATAAATATATCAACGATTTTGAAGAAAGGTGCTAGRATTAACGATCTTTAATCAGAAGTATTTAAAGAAGAACAGTTTTTTGAGAGATGTCTAATAAAGTAAAGATAAGTCAAATTGTTTATTGTTATTTTTTCTTTATAATTAAAGGCAAATCTCTTGCCTATTTATGTACATGAATTTTCCTGTAAGAAATATATGCTCTTATTGTAAATAGGAAATGATCCGTTTCCCACAATGTTTCTTTAGCGCTCTTGTGGATGTAAAACTGTAGACAGTGGTTTTGGAACAAAAACATGTCTAAGACAAAAATCATGTCTAAAATAAATAAGACAATGAGTGACAATACAAGACAATATGTCTGAGCAAAACCAAGGACAACATAATAAACCTATAACCGGTAAAAATAACTTATAGAGTACTATTTGTTTTTAGGATTCTAGGTCATTAGTAAATCTTGTAGTTCTATTGAAAATGTTACTCTCTGACCAATGAGTCACAATTTCCATCACAGTGTCTTCAGATCGAAGATTCACTGTAGGATAAATAAATTCGCGAAATCGTACTCTATCATCAGTGGTCTGTATCCACTCCGGAATTTCCAACGCTCCATACATTGAAGGTGTGTATGGGAGACTTGACAGCCAGTTGGCAAATCGTTGGTTTTCTTCGCCATCAATGACGCGCATGTTCTGAGTTAAGAAAAGCGGCTTGACTAAATGCCAGCTTGCCCAGCAACAAATGCATGCATTGACGACTTGCTCTCGTCGCCCCTTCGGCACCACAGGCAGAATCTGTGACAAAATCCCCCCCAAACAACACAGGAATCCCCCCAAATAGCTGGCTGGACATAACCTCGCCTTCACCCTTGCACACATCTCTTAGCATCCGATCAACTGCACTAAAGTTATGTTTTAGCTGCATCGTGACCTCGTCCCAAATAATTAAGGATGTCAGTCGCAGAAGCTTAGCCAAGTTACTTTGTCCTTGAATACGACAAATAGAATCTTCGGTACATTCAATTGGAATCTTAAACAAAGAGTGTGCCGTGCTACCATTAGGCAACAAAAGTGATGCGATGCCAGACGAAGCAACGCAAAGAACAACCTTTCCCTGTGATCGATACAGGCTACACAGGGCCTTGTAAAGGAAGGTCTTGCCGGTCCCAGCTGGTCCCTGCAAGAAAAAGGTGTTGGGTCGTTGGTCATCATCGATAGTGCCAGTGATGATATCAAAAGCAGCTCGCTGCCCAGAAGAAAACAATCGCTGTGAATCCTGAAAATTTACTTCTCTCCACATCTCGATCACAACTCAGAGCCTCCGAGACCAAAGGGTTCCGCTCTCGAATCACCCATGCGTGACGATTTCCAGTCAGCCTTGCCTGTACCCAATCTGATCCCAAGTCCTGCAAACAGTTTCCCAGCAGCCAGAGCGCGTAGTCATATTTTCGCTCATCATCAGACCATTCGGCTGGCGGCATAATTAAATCAGCACCATGGCGAGAGATCCGATGTAAACAATCATCAGAAAAATTGTCCTTAAATTGACTCCAGATATTGTGTGGGTCCACAATTTCCGAATTACACAGACAAACTGCAAACTGGTTTCGCAAAAAATAGGCAGAGGCTATGTCCTTCATATCAGTAAAATAATGAAATACCACTCAGAGTCATCAAACGTACAGACCTATAGCGTGACACGCAGCAGAAGGAGTCGGATAAGGAATACCATCAACCGTATATAGATCTCGGTATGATCTGGCACCCCGCTTCACCGTCAGTAGACGCCGCAGATAAAAAATGTTCGCCTTGTCGAGGCACTGCATTCGGCATCCTACCAATTGTGTGACCCTTCTTCCTTATATGCCACCCCCGATTCTTTACATATGTATAATGCATGGGAAAGTCGGAATAGASTAAATCACGACCATCATTATTAGCATCATGTAACAGATCAAGTATAAAAAGCAATGTGCATTCATATAGGAGATGGTAAATCTATAATACTTCTATGGAGATCTAACTAACAAATGTACAGGAAGTATTTATGCATCCAATATTAATTTTCTAGAATGTTCCATCAGCTTCTAAAGCTACCTGGTGGTTGCCGGTATGAACCGGGGTAAAAGTAAGCCTGAGCTGTATAGCACAGGCTACAGGATAAAATCGGCTTAACAGCCGTTACACTTTTGAGTGTTTTTAATTTTATATCCAAACTTATGCTGTCTTGCAAAGGAATCAAAAGCACGTTGAGCTTCTGCAAGGGACGAAAATGTTCGAATAGTTAGAGAGGTAACCATAGGTTGACTGAAAGTAATCATGATGTAGTTGAGAGGCTGATAAGTTAATAAATTGAATTGCTGATATGGGTTTGTTGATATTGGTTGATTGGTTTGTTGATATGGGTTTGTTGATGTAGGTTCTCAAAACACGACGCGCTATTCAATAAATTATACAGATTTGGTTAGAGTTCATGTTCATTTTAGCAAATCCCTGAAAAGAATTACCACTGGCGTATTTCTTTGGAGCTCGGGCAGCCGTGTACGAGCTATGCCTAAAAGGTGGCTAGCGTTGGCGATTTAAACGTATCCTAGCGGAGGGCGAAGACAGAACACCTGTACGTGGTGCCTTCTACGAACCTTAGGGTGTAATATTCCCTCAGAGCTAAGATTCAGTCATTAAAGAGATGGAAATAAGTTTCGGACGGAAGTGTCGGACGGAAGTGTCGGTCGGAAGGAGTTGTGTTAGATTTTTGGTCGAAAACCTTGCCTGCAGAGATTTCTTAGCCACACAAAATATCGAAAGATACCAAATTTCACCATCAGTACAACTCGCAAACGGACTTGGGTTCCCTTGCGTTCACGCACAAATTATTCTACAATAACCTTCAAATTCTCTATTTCACCTTCGTTCTTATTATAGAGATACCAAACTCGCGGCCCATCTCATACAAACTCATACTACTCTACGACCACCGATACATTAGTACTTTGAAGTGCATCATTTTTCAAACTTCTAAAAAGTCACATCCTACTCACTAATCCTAATCTACACACGGGTATGGCAAGCAGGACTGGGCAGTAGCTCGGCCGCGACTTCAATTCCACCTCGGCTGCGACACTGACAACTAATCTTTCGACGTTACTCCACGGCTGCATACGCTAGACATGTCGCCGATACACCAATATGAGCATTCGACGAAGGCTGGGGCATCGGTGCCTTAGCTTTGAGCTCTCGACTTGAGTTTTCGGCCTCCAACTGGGGGGCTGATGTCATACTTTGGAGAGAGGGAGATACAGAGGTGGATTACAACTTTTTAGGAATGGAATCTGATAAGCAGATGAGGAACATGCAGTAATGGAGGAAAAATGGAAGAAAAGCTGAGAGAGCCCTGGGGATCTCGATGAAGATGACGACCCGTGAGAGAGTTGAGGAGATGTCGAGAAGAGGATTCGAAATGATTTGTAAGAAGGGATAAAGAGAGAATGCGTGGTAATTGTACACTACCCATTGCTGGATGCATGGGAGTGAGAATAAAGGAAGCTATTGCTTGTTGCATGGCGGGATGGCAGAGTATGAGAAGTGCTTTGTATATTCCTTAACAAATTTCTTTTGTCTTTTCTTTCACTGTAAATAGCGGGCGTGAACGAGTTAGGCATTCCTGAGGCCATGATCCTAACCGGCTCCGCCGGTCCTGAACCCAAAGTGGACGCAAGGCTTAAGCCTAGGACCTTAAACCAGATAAATAAATAAATCTTCACTAGCCTCCCTCTGTCATAAACCATGTCGAAATCCACAAGCTATAGCTCTGTCTGTGGTTATATAACAGGCATACCCCAGTCGTAACGAAATAAGAAAGCCGCTACTWACATGGGCTACTATGGTTTCATTACTCCTGCATATAATTATTMCCCCTATTTATGCAAGGTATCATCAAATGATCTCGACTGTAGTGTCGCCCTTTACTTCCTTCCCTTTTTTTTGTTAGAAGTCCCCTTTATGTCCTGTAATCGCTTACCTCAGTTTCGAGTAATAGTTATTCGGTTCAACATTGATGAGACTAGCATGTGTTCGGCTGCATCGGAAAAGAAGTGATTTATATCCTATTGGACATATACTGTTTGTTAGCTAGAAGGGTTAAACAGGTATCAAGCAACTATATAAAGGGGCCTTGGGTCGTGTTAGGTTTAGCAGCTTCTTGTCTTGTTTCTTGAAACTATCCATAGTCTGAAGATAATTCTAACAATATCAATTAAACCCTCGATTAATTCCTTGAGAACTTTTGAACGCGTAAATTCCCTAGACAATCAAGTCCCTACTTCTTCATTAGCGACATATAATTTCACCTCTCGAACTAAGCCTTGAACTCTTCTTACATCCAATTAAAATGCTCGAGGGCCCAATCCCACCGTATCTGCTTATTCTTCGCGGATATAGGAGGCTTTCACATAGCTAGTCGCCGGTGAAACCCCTCTCTTACAAGAGCTGTTCGAATCGCGTCTCTTTTTCCTCCAAAGTCCATTAGCTCTGCTAGCTGTCGAAAGCTCATTCTCCTATTCTTCGCCGACGTACATACGAAAAGGACAAGATCCTCAATCTGTGCCTGTGTAAGAACAGGTGGGCGGCTAGACCTCTTTTGCGGGGTATCTCGAGCTCTAGAACAGGCAGTTTGAATCTGCCGGACTGAATACTGTGGGAACTGCTTCTGGAA
>CACM01002702.1:0-11829 GCA_000208805.1 Erysiphe pisi
TAGTATAGTATAGTATAGTATAGTATAGTATAGTATAGTATAGTATAGTATAGTATAGTATAGTATAGTATAGTATAGTATAGTATAGTATAGTATAGTATAGTATAGTATAGTATAGTATAGTATAGTATAGTATAGTATAGTATAGTATAGTATAGTATAGTATAGTATAGTATAGTATAGTATAGTATAGTATGGAGTTCAATGGAACTGGCTATACATTAGACAGTTAGGAAAGAAGGTATTCATCGTATATTAGGAATATGTATATAAATAGAAGAACAATCTGTCCTTCTAGATGTAAATGAGAAAAGACAATACACTAATACAGCGATATCTATCTACACTTAAATCATTACACAGTGAACGTGCATTATAAACCTATCAGGTAGCTATCCCATATCTCATAACCTTGTATTTACAACAGTGGAGCCTGTTGGTCGACCTCTTGTTCGGATGGGCGTAGGGTCCTGCACAGCTTCTGGAACTTCAAGAATATGGTCAATTAATACTCTCTTGTGTTGATTATCGGCAACTGTATATTTATTAGCAAAACTTATTAGAGCATCTCTAATATTTGGCACGTTGTTCGCATCCTCAACTATTCGTGGTGGCTGACGCAGCCACCAATGTTGGTGAAAGTCGTTGACGGAGAGAGGCTCTGTCCGTCCCATAAGTTTATGACGACACGGATACCCCATTTTTGATTTGATTAAGCCTTCGCAAGCAACACGCTAAGCATCACGTTTTCTGTCGTTGTAACTCATCAATCAACCGCTAGTAACTTTTAGAATTCACAACTTACGTAATATTTACAGGGATAACTTCTATTCGGGGGACGCGCGAAAACACAGTAATTGATTACTAAGATATCGTAAATTAGATAAATAGTTCCCTTCACTTAATTAGACTAGGAATAACTAGAATATATATATTTTTACCAGTCTACAAGTGAAGTCACACTGATCAGTTTCGTGCACACTCAGATCAAGAACCCTATAGACTACTGCTAGAATACCCTGCTGGTCTTTCTGTCGGTATAACAGCGGTTAGTAGCTTTCAAAGTGCTAGCACAATGTTTTTTTTCTGATAAGCAGAGGGAAATTGTAAATATTCTTTCTTGTATGTATCTATTCTTTTGGCTAATTATGTTGTTCTTACGTCACAGCATGACGTCTTGTTCTTACATTACAACATGACGTCACGCCCTATAATTCGTCAGGCTATCCTATATTCTTACACTTCCTAACTTTTAACGCTCATTCTGTGGACTGTTTACTGCTTCAGCGAGAGCCCGACAATCGCGTTTTTCCCCCAAAAACACCAAAAAGAACAAAAATTTACATGTTTTTATTTTACTTGCTATCTCAAAATGTCTGACAATGGTAACCCTAGCCTGAAGAAAGACAGCAATGTCGAAGTGGAAGACCTCTCCGAAAAATATAACCCTACCATCAATACACAAATTGACGTAAATACCTGGATTGCTTCATTTATGACTGAAATCGAACTAGCTGAATATTACAACGATGACCTATTTGAGGTTTATAACGAAGAATTTGTTAATTTCGATATATCTCAATTTAAAAAGTGCAGCGAAATTTTATTGCGAAAACTTAAAAATTTCCTGTTTGATCGAGGAGTATATACACGAAAATCTAATGTTTCTCATGCAAGAGCCCTCTCTGAAATCATAGGAAAAGATGAGAACTTATGGCCTGCTGATTTAACGAATCCGTCAATTCATGTCGGAAGTTACAAAACCAACAATTTCATATCGCCTAAATTGGCACAAAGTAGAAAGAATGTCCAAGGTTACTTTAAAAGAGAAGAAAACAATGATTACTGTAAAAATAAAGAAAAGCAAAATCAGAATCAGAATGAATACAGTAGTACAGAGCAGCCCAAGACAAATACYAATTTTCAAATTGATCATAGATCCCAACTTAGTTTCAAGCTTGCCAGTCTTACAAAATTATACAACCTTGATGACAAAATTTACGCAATAACTCAGTCGCATTCCGAAGACTTTAAAACCCTTAATCAAAAATACAGTGAAATTTGCTCCGTTATTATGAAATTTGGACACCCTTTTCTAAATTGGAATATTAGTAATGATTCGAGTTCCAGAATTTATTTTATTTCAGATGAGAAGAATATTGAAGAGAATGAAGTAACCACTGCGTTCATTAACAGCGAGCTAGATCTTACAGAACAACAGATCCGACGTTTGCATAAAAGATTTGGACACGCTTCTGTGTCCAAACTTGGCAACTTGCTTGATCGTGCAGGTTACAATAATTTTAAACATCATCTTAATAAAATTGTACAACATTGCGAACTTTGTCAAAAATATGGATCCGCCCCTAGGAGATTTAAATTTTCATTACAAAATGATGACTGCTGCTTTAACCAAAAAAAATCTTTCTCGACATTCTTTTCATTGATAATAAACCTACGCTTCACATAGTTGACGAGGCTACAAGATTTCAAGCTGCTAGATTTTTGAAAGGTCAAACTACAAGTGATATATGGAACGCATTACGCCAAAGCTGGATCGATGTATACATTGGTCCGCCTGACTTAATTGTACATGACGCCGGCAAGAACTTTACAAGCAGAGAAATGGTACAATTAGCTGGCTCTCTAGGCACAGGTACCAAGTGTGCTCCTGTGGAAGCTCACCACAGTATCGGGCTTGTAGAACGTTATCATCAGCCATTACGTCGAGCATTCAATGTGATTCAAGAGGAGTTAAAAGATCAGAATCTTGACAGAGCTTTCATTTTGCAAATGGCTGTTAAATCTATAAATGACACCGCTGGACCAGATGGTTTAACTCCTACAATATTGGTATTTGGCACATACCCGAAAATAACTGAAGCGCATACTTCAAATTTGTCTATTGTAAAAAGGGCAAACGCTATTCAAAAGGCATCGGCAGAAATTGCAAAGCTGCGTGCAAAAAGACAAGTCAATAGCGCACTAACTCAGAGAAACGGTCCAGACGTTGCACCAATTCATGATGTACCCCTCGGTGGTAAGGTTTGGGTATGGAGGGAGACTGGAAAATGGACCGGGCCATATACTCTCATCGAAATGCGTGGTGAAGACTGTATTGTTAACCTACCCTCCGGACCTACAAAATTTCGATCAACTTCATGCAAACCATACTATGCATATGATGTTAATAAAGACAAAGAAGTTAATAATGATAATAATGATGATAATATCGACGATCATTATGATAATGACAATAATAATATTAATAATAACGATAATAATGATAATGTTAATGAACATAATAATACTAATAATAACGATAATGACCATACCTCTATACTACCACGAAGAAATATGCACCGTAATAGACAATTGCCATCTCGATACCGACAGTTTTTTACTTTTCCAGGAATCACTACTGATACCTCTGTTTCAACAACTGATTCTCGTTTGTTTATGAACAATGATATTAGTCAAATTGATTTCTCAATATCTAGGCGTTCAGAAATCCAGGGCTTAATAGAAAAAGGCGTTTTCAAAATTATTCATAAATCTGAAGTTGGTAACAACCGATTATTTGGAAGCAGATTCGTAGACAGTATCAAAAATGAAGGCACTGCCAATGCGTACAAAAAGTCACGATTGGTAGTTCAAGGCTTTAATGATATGGGCAAAAAGACTATTCTTACCCAAGCGCCAACAATACAGCGTGTATCTCAACGACTTTTGCTTTGTCTCTCTGTCATAATCAAACCAAGATTACAAATTCTTCTTCGAGATATCAGTCAAGCCTATGTTCAATCCACTTCTTTCCTTAACCGAAAATTTTTTGTCAAGGCACCCCGGGAACTCGGCCTCGACGATGGTCATGTCCTACTAATTTTAAAGCCACTATACGGTATTCCTGAAGCTGGAAACCACTGGTATTACACTTACCATAAACATTTTGAGCGAAACCTTTATATGGATGAATCAACATACGATTCTTGTTTATTGATTTCCAGATCAGATCGTAATGAAAATTTCGGCTATGGTATCATAGGACTCCAAACTGATGATACATTAATATTATGTGATGAAAAATTTGCAGCTAAAGAAGAAATGGAACGTCAAAAAGCGAATTTCATAGCAAAGCCCGTCGAATATCTTACTAGGATACATCCAATCAATTTTAATGGCTCGAATATCTCTCTGGAAAAAGATGGCAGCATCACGCTTACACAGCAGAACCAATGTGATAAAATCAAACTTATTAATCAAAATGATGATATAAAATCACAGTACATATCGCAAAGGGCCCTCGGTGCATATATTGCGACAGTTTGTCAACCCGAAGCATCCTTCGATCTTTCTAGGGCAGCACAGGTTATTAACCCAGAAACCAACGACGTCTCACAGTTAAATAAAAGACTCACCTGGCAAAAGTCCAAATCAAAAAAGAGGATTAAAATTTGTTCCACTGGATTATAATTCATTAAAGATTCTAGTTTTCACGGATGGCTCATTTGCAAATTGTAACGAAGATATGACGTCCCAAATTGGGTTCGTAATTTGCCTTGCCGATAACAGTAACAAAGCCAACATAATACATTGGTCTTCAACCAAATGTAAGAGAGTCACCAGGAGCGTCTTGTCCTCAGAACTCTATGCGATGGTAATAGGTTTTGATATGGCTACTGTGATCAAAAGCACTATTGAGAAAATCTTTGAGTCAACAAAAATCTCATCCCTTCCCTGCCGCGTTCCACTTATACTATGTACTGACTCCCGCTCGCTTTATGAATGTTTATCAAAACTAGGTACAACTACCGAGAAAAGATTGATGATCGATATTATGGCTATTAGGCAATCTTACGAACACAAAGAAGTCACAGAAATTAGATGGATTGCTGGATCAAAGAATCCTGCGGATGCTCTAACAAAAGGTAAAGCTTGTGACGCCTTGAGAAAGCTAATCGATAAAAATGAGATTGACATCTCAACAGATTCTTGGGTGGAGATTGGTGTACAAAAGAATGATTCAAAGTAGGATAAGTTTGGCGTGGTTAACATTTTTTTTCTTTGAAGTTCTCCCAGTGTCGTAACTCATCAATCAAACGCTAATAACTTTTAGAATTCACAACTTACGTAATATTTACAGGGATAACTTCTATTCGGGGGACGCGCGAAAACACAGTAATTGATTACTAAGATATTGTAAATTAGATAAATAGTTCCCTTCACTTAATTAGACTAGGAATATCTAGAATATATATATTTTTACCAATCTACAAGTGAAGTCACACTTGTACAGCTAAGAAAAATACTTCGTGACAGAGGAGTCTATATAGATACTGGAAGAACCAAGGAAGAAGTTATTACAGCACTAATGGCTGCAGTAAAGAATGAATTGCCGTGGCCTGAACCTTCTGAGAGAGCTGTGATATCAGGAAAACGTAAATCAGAAAATCCAACTTCTTTATTTGCACGAAAATCATATAATTTTCATCCTAAACGAAAAGAAGAAGATAATCAGTCCGACACAAGTCTTTTTAAACAAACTTTTGATTTCCAATCACAACCTCCAAATTTACCTTTTGAAGCAGAATCTAGTCGTCAAGGGCTATCAGTAAAGCCATACTCCATAGGAAACACGCCCCAGTCCTATAACATCAAACAGAATATTAATTTTGAAAAAGAATTGGGCATTTTCCTTAGATTCTACGTAAATGATGAACTCAAATATAGTGGAGAGCCTAAGGATAGTATAAAATTCAAGTATAACATTTTTCTTGACAACTGCACACGATCATCGCTACCAAAAGCTGCGTACTGCACTGCCATACCTACAATGTTTACTAAAAGTGTACTACAAAGATATTTCGCTACTTGTCAAAAGATGATAACACACGAAGAGGTTTTCACCTCTCTCCAGCAATATTTCGATAATGAAGAGCATAAACGTAATATGCTTCGTCAGTGGAATAGCTGCTCCTTAAATATGTTTATTAAGAAAAATCCAAATAGACCTTTAACAGAAGTTTTGAAAATAATGATAAATGAATTGAGCCAACTCCAATTCTCCTTAGATGATATGTATCAAGGTGACAAACCCCTATATAATAGACTAATTGAGACATGTAGACAGGAACCAGCATACCAGTTAGCTTGTTTCCGGCCTTCTACTACTCTTCAAGGTCTTATAAATGACTTATACTCGTCTGTAGCAACTTTTGAAGATGCTAATAATAAACCCCATAGCTCAAGCGAATCTTTTATAACTGATAGAAGATATCATAATTCTAACGGGAATTCAAATCGATCCTCTTTCTCTCGCACACCTCAATCTTCAAAACGAGGTGAAATTAATTCAAAAATTCAAAACCAACGTAAATGCTATGTTTGTGGTGCAAAGGGATGTTGGTCTTCCCGTCATTCGGATTCTGAGCGTCAACAATCCAAAGAAAATATTTTAGAAAAACTGACGAATAGAGCTAATCAATATTTTGCTGAAGCTGATGTAGACCAAGATACCGATATGAATTACCTAGAAAACCAAATGGACTCTTTGATAATAGAAATATCAGATATTATACAAGACAATGAAGTAGAGGAATCCAAATTTACTGATCAATGGGTCACATCATTTGGGCCGATTACCCACAGCTTTGCTTGCTCAATTTCGACCGAACTTCAAGATACCTCAGTATTTCATTTAATTACAAAAGAAAATAACAATAAGACTAATACTGATACTGATATGAACCCTTTTACTTATGTTGCCGATACAAGGTATAATGCAAACCAATTTCACGGAATAATGATCGATACCGGAGCTTCTCTTTTCTCAACTGCGGGATATGGTCAATATCTAGCATTAAATAATATTATGACAACTAAAATAAACCATAATCCAGCAGGCACGGTAAACGTTCAATTTGGCATAGGAAAAACTTCTTCTATTGGCTCAGTTGACATCAGTACACCAGTTGGTATTGTAACTTTCCATATAGTAAAGGCTGATACTCCGTTTATAATGTGTCTAAAAGATATGGATTCTATGAGCATTTATTTTAAATAATTTGAGTGATATTTTGATACAGGGATCAAAGCAATACCCAGTAGTTCGAAAATTCGGACACCCATTCTTTATACTTCCGAACACAAACATGGTTGCTACATTTCTTTCTGAAGTTGAACTGCGTCAATTGCACCGAAGGTTCGGTCACCCGTCTGTTAATCGTTTAGTTCGTGTTCTACAGAGATCAGGGCACGAAGACAATAGTATTAGCCATCGTAGGACTCTGGAGCGTATTGAAAGCATGTGCCATTTTTGTCAAAAATATGGAAAATCTCCAGGACGCTTCAAGTTCAACATAAAAGATGATATTTCCTTTAACCATACAATATTAGTTGATGTAATGTATATTAATGGAGAACCTATACTACATGTAATCGACGAAGCCACAAAATTTCAGGCTGCTAGATGGCTTCCAAATATGACAGCACTCGCTACATGGAACGTAATTCGACAATGTTGGATTGATGTTTACATTGGACCTCCAGACGTTATTGCTCACGACTCTGGGACAAACTTTGTTGCGGATGAATTCCAAAAATTGTCGTGTTCAATGGGTATCATAACAAAATGCGCACCTGTAGAATCTCACAACTCTATGGGACTAATCGAAAAATACCACTTACCACTTCGTCGGGCATATCAAATTATTACTGATGAGTTTAAGGAAGATGGAAAAATAGGAGTATATAAATCGTTAGTGCTTCAAATGGCTGTTAAAGCCGTGAATGATACTGCCGGCCCCGATGGGCTTGTCCCGACCTTACTTGTGTTTGGTACATTCCCTCGAATGACATCAATGGACCCACCAGCACCAACAATCCTACAGCGAGCAAATGCAATCAAACTTGCTATGGCTGAAGTGTCTAAGTTGTATGCCAAACGTCAAGTCTCTGACGCGCTTAGGTTACGCAACGGTCCCAGAACAGACGCTGTGCATGGATTACCAATTGGAGCGGATGTTTTGGTATGGAGAATTCACGAAAAGAAATGGACAGGGCCTTTTAAACTCGTTGCTATTAATGATGAAACCTGTACTGTTAAACTCCCTAATGGTAATACAAAATTTAGATCCACGTCTTTAAAACCGTATGTCGCATCTAGCTCATCAGAAGATACTGTAAATGAAGTACAAAATGATTTACCTGAAATAAGCACTCCGAATATTCGTCGCAACCCCGAACGTTCTAGACAACTTCCCTCTCGTTATCGCAATGAGTCTTACATAACCACGATATTTCTATCTTCACATTCAAATATCGAATCTAAACCAACCAACTTTGCGGAATCTAGACGTAAAGAAATACATGGACTCTTGGAAAACAGGGTATTTGAAATATATAATGGAATTGTCCCTGTCGGATCACGAATTTTCAAAACCAGATTTATCGATCAAATCAAGCATGAAGGTACATCTGAAGCATAGTGTAAATCTCGGTTGGTTGTTCAAGCATACAACGATGTAGAAAAGTGGAACATATTAACACAAGCTCCAACAATCCAACGAGCTTCGCAAAGATTACTGTTGTCTTTTGCCATGATAATCCCTGACTCAAAAATTGCGCTACGGGATATTACACAGGCGTACACATAGTCAAAAACATTCCTTGAACGTAACATTTTTGTAAGACCTGTGTCAGATTTAGATCTACCACCAGATACGCTACTCCGAATTGTCCGCCCTCTCTATGGTATTTCGGAAGCGGGCACTCACTGGTTTAATACATACCAGAAACATCATATTGACAAATTGGGTATGCAGACATCGACTTTTGACTCACGTTTACTGTACACAGAAAATGCGTTGAAAAACCATCAAGGAAATGGTATCATCGGATTACAAACTGATGATACATTGACTGTTGCTGATGAAAAATCTTTAGTGCACGAAAGAAATGCAGTCAAGGATGCTGGATTCTCACACAAGCCACTACAGATCCTTGATCAAGACAAGTCTTTAAATTTTAATGGTAGTATGTTGAGAAAAATCAAATGTGGGATTCAAATAACCCAGAAAAATCAAATTGATCGCATCAAAGAAATTGACCCAGCATTGCCTGATAAGCAACCGAAAGCTGATTACATTTCTCAACGAGCAAGGGGTGCATACGTCGCTACTGTTTCACAGCCTGAAGCTGCTTTTGCTCTTTCAAAAGCTGCTCAAGTCACTCATCCAACAAAAGACGACGTAAAAATCTTAAATGAGTGTCTTCTATGGCAGAAAAATAACGCACAGCGAGGACTAAAATTTGTCCAATTAGATATCAATACAATTAAGGTCGTAGTGCTAACAGATTCATCGTTCGCCAACAATGCAGACTATTTATCACAAATTGGCTATGTTATCGTACTAGCAGATGATAGTAACCGAGCAAATCTTATCCACTGGTCTTCAATAAAATGTCGGCGTGTGACTCGAAGTGTTCTAGCCGGAGAGCTTTATGGATTAGTTAACGGATTCGATATGGGTTCTGTTATTAAAGCAACAACAGAAAGAATTTTAAGGCCATATCATCAAAAGCCCGTACCATTGATCATGTGTACAGACTCAAAATCATTATACGATTGCCTTGTAAAATTAAGAACAACAAACGAAAAGAGATTAATGATAGACATCATGTGCTTAAGACAGGCTTATGAGCGCCGTGAAATTGCCGAAATCATATGGATTCCTGGTGACAAGAACCCAGCCGACGCCATGACAAAAGAAAAAGATAAATGTGGTAAAGCATTAAGAAATTTGATAAACGATAACAAAATTGACTTACAACCATACGCCTGGGTTCAAAGAACCTAGCATTATAATCCATGTTTATGTCATCTAAACCGTCTTCTCTGTTTGTTGCCAGTGTCGGTAAAAATAAGCGAGTTTGTACAAATAAATTGTTGAGATGTGACACAAAAAGGGGTTGTTGAGGATTAACCGAGCAGACGGATGTATATAGTGGAAAGGGAGTAGATAGTAGAGTGACACTCTTTTAATCGATGAGAAGAAATAACATTTAGATATATATAAATCTCTATCTATATATAAATAAAAACATTATACTAATACCRACTTCGTGACGGATCTGCTGACTTCGTGACAGCAACTAACTATATTGTAATATTTCGTATATTACCAACATTCCCTTACTATCATTTGACAATTCACTATAACATTTGAGTTTTGTGGATATCACTACACGGTACCTATGTGTCCGGTTTATTAAAGTAAAATCTGATGCGACTCGGTCCACCATTGATTAGATTAATTTAATCGTAACTGAACACAGCTGTCAACCCAAATTATCTAGATCAGTGAATGCTGGTAAATAAAAACCTACTTCAGAAGGGCTTTCTAATCTCTTTTTTCAAAAGGGACTTTGTCCTCATTTAACTCCATCTAACTTTTCAGATCCTAATGGTAAAGCTGAATAACTTAATCGCCCAATAGACGAAGGAATACGTGCTTTGCTCCAACAATTAAAAGAAAATTGACCTTGGGCGGAAGCAGTTCAAAAATTTGTTTTTACTAAAAATTGGGTATCACAGTTCATCAGTACCCGACGGACTTTCCCGACACATAACATTTCTAGCTTAACGTAGCCAGCAACAATCAATTGAATCAGTTGGAACTAATCAGAACTGTATACATTTATTCATCGATTTGACGTATTAATGAATTATGGCCAGCTTAGCCGCAGTTGCCACACTTCCGAGAAGTCAGGCAATGGCACATCAGCATCGTCAAAGATTGAGCCCAGACCAAGAAAATTTTTAGCTGAATGGATTCTTAATGAGGATACTAGAGGAATTCCACCCAGCCATGCTAGAATTCGTTAAATGGATTTTCCACTTCACCCGCCGCAACAGTGAAGTACACTCTATTAAAGGAAAGAAGATTGAAGCTTATAGATCAGATGCATCTTAGCATAGTGACATAAAAGCCTTCTTTGATTCGCTTAATCTATCTTGCACGGAGCTCAACATCATACACTCCGATATATGGAGCACGAATGAAACTGGTGTTGCTAGTCTGGGGGTTTATAACAAATCCCAAGTACTTGCAAGCTCCAGCAAAAAGAAGACAAATGTAAAAAGTCCAGAAAATCGAAAATGGGTATCGATAATCGAAGCTATATCAGCTGATGGCCAAAAATCAAAATACTTGGTAATTTTCAAGGGGAAGCATCTCCAAGCCACTTGGTTTCCCAGTGAGTCGATTCCAGATGATATTTACACCAATTCTGAGAATGGGTGGACTCCGAATGTGATTAGAAACAAATGTTTAAAGGCCAACAGCTTGTTTAAACGATCGAACCTAATTTTTGATCCTCAACGGCCATGGCAGCCACACCGATCTAGAGGCTATGCAACTTTATAAGAAAAATAAAATTCATCTCCTGTACCTTCCCCCCTCATTCATCTCATGTCTTACAACCTCTAGATTTGGCACCATTCTTGGTTATAACATTTAGATATTGTAGTCAAATCTCTACTCTTTCTGCCCTGGATGACGCAGCACCGGTAAAGAAAGAAAAATTTATAAGATGCTATAATAAATCTAGGGAAGAGGGCTTATCGAAGAGGATAATTCGAGCAGGGTAGAGAGGCATAGATTTTTTTCCATTTAACCCTGATATGGCACTACAGTCATCTCAGATTATAGCTGAGCCACGCACCCCTACAAGAAGCCAAGAATCGCAAAATGAATGAGAACTTGAGCTACAGACTCCAAAGACCTCTTAAGATACATATAGAGCCCAGCGATCGATTCAAAGGTCTGA
>CACM01002691.1:0-11989 GCA_000208805.1 Erysiphe pisi
ACAATGGTTCTTAAATTGCTTTACGAGGATTCTTATGGAATACCTATTACTAGAAACGATAAATAGACTGACGATTTCACTAGCTAAGCAGTTCTCTTAAACATCCTAATCATTCGGAATTATTTTGTTCGACACAGAGGTCAGATTAGATTCTCACCCAGCTCTATTCAAATGAGCCCCTAAAACTTTCATACTCTATTCTTATTTTTTTCTCAAGAGATAGTCAACTAGATAAAGGAATCTATCAACTTATCTAGTCAAAATCGGAAAACTTTAAATCTTGAGAAAACAACTTAGTTTTTTCAGTATTCTGGCATAAGTCGAAGAGTTAGTATTTCTGATGTCGAATAACATGGTACAAGCGTTATCTATCTTTAAACTCGGTTTTTGTGACTTTAATGAACGTTAAGAAGAGTTGGAAAATAAAAACAAGTTACCCAGATTCGACTATTGAGAATTGGATGTCTATCAACTAGTCCGAAGAAATGTATGTCATAGATATGTGACTAGAAAGAAAGTGGGCAAGTAGAAAAGTCTATATTATACCATTTCAACCTAGCAGCCATGAGATCAAAACGGGTAGATAACTTAACATCTTCTGTATCTTAATAGCTGGGATATTAAAAAATGATCATTGGGGACTTCTCGAGGTCAAAAGCGACACCTGGTTGTTCTGTCAAATTTTTTTTTTTTGGCTGGGATACATCAACCCAGTCTTATCATCTGAAAGATTAAGACAATTTATAAGTGGCAAGGTCTCTATAAAATTATGGTGCCTTCAAATCCTGAACAACGCCCCCATACATATTGTGGCCGACTCGGTTGAAGAGACTCGGGAGGGGCTCAGTACAATCATTATGTGGCCTGTATAATATCCTCTATTCAACTACTATGTGTACATTTTTCATAGAACGAAACTTCACATTCGATTCTGGGTCAAAGTTTTCACGAGTTTTACCTGCAACAGCCCTAAGAATCTTTAGTGGAAACTAATGAAGATGGAGCGTTATATTGCTCTTTAAATGCTTTCGGTTCCCAATTTAGGTATTATTTGATATTGACCTACATTTATACGTTACAGGAGTATGTTAGTCGATTTTTTCAACTGACTTAATAATATTACTACCTTCATGCTACCACTGAAAGCTGCTTATTTTAGTCCATTCATTAATTCTAAATAAATATTCGTTGCTTTAGGTTGAATATTCTCGGGAAATCTGTCATGCATAGATGTTCGCTTCCGGGTCGTAAAAAGGTATTTTCAGGCGATAGAAGGATATTCAAACAAATACAAACAATAAACCAGCGTAGGCACGATCCTACATCATCTTGTGACTAGCGGCCAAGCAACTTAGTTATGTAGCTTCACTGTTTGTTGTGTCTCTAATGGCATAAGCTGTTTCTTGGTTACCAAGGTCACGACTTTGAGCCTTGGTGGCCTTATGGGTAGGCATAACAACTCAAAATTCTAGTATGACGATCCGCATTCGAAGCTATGACATTAAAATTTTAAGAACTTTTGGGCTGGTTATCTGTGAAACCGTCGACCTAACTTTCTGGCTTCAGTGTCTTATCTCTGTAACCCACTTCGAACTCCTAGAAATCTACCCAAATTTTTGTGCACATTTCTCACCGCCATGTATCTAGTCTGATGTTTAGAGGTAATGTGTGCTTACTGGCAGGGAAAGAAAAATTAATTGGAAAGTCGAATTTAAAAAATTATATTTCCGGACTTTCAAGGGCCACGGGGATTCTGAGTCAACGTATCGCTAGTATGGCGTTCTTGAAAGCTAGTTTCCTGACAAAGAAGAGTTGAATCTAAGGAAAATGCTATGTTTTATCATATTGGCGATTATTTCTATCATTTATGACTATATTTGAACATCTTGTAATCATGGCCGCACAATACGGTCGAACTAGGTTCAGATTGTTATGGAGACTTTAGTGGCCAACTATCAAACGTTTTGCTGGATCTGTTTGGAATCTAAATGCGAATGATAGAAATCTTACCTTGGGTATCAGTTGGCAACCATGAGTTAGCCTTCTTCACTCCATAGTTGTGGTAAATTAAAAGCAATGAGAGTCTAGCCCCCATAATTTGACGTTACAATTATCTGAAAAAAACCAACCTTTCGACCGCGTGGTAAATAAAACGCAGCTAAGTAAGATCAGGCAAGTTGTTCCTTCTGTGTTGCATTACGCTGCACTGGACACAAGCTGAAGAAGCGAAAAAGATGGAGGATTGGTTGACCTAAAAAAAATCTTTTCATGCCACTTCTCACTCACAATTCATGCATCAAAAATTGGGGTTTTGAGTCTATTCCATGCTCAGTACAGATTAGGCTAGCTAGAGGGCGTCAATAAAATTGGCTTTTACTTGAATATAAGTGCTTCAGGCTAAGTGTCAAGTTAAGGATTGAATATTGTTGAAATTTCCTATTCTTATCGGACAAAAACATCTTTCTCTTTCTAATATACTATTTGAAGTTATTTTAATAGCTCTTCATCTATTTCCTCTATTTTGTTTAAAAATCTGACCTGCTGCTTTAGACCTTTTCCCGGCTGTAGGTTTATATTAAATTGGTTGTACGACAGTTCAAGTGCTGCAGGTATCCTTTGTGTTGTGTTCACTCTAATACCGTATATCAATATCGTTATTTCTCATTTGACTTGTTCACTACCATACTATTTAGCTTAATATCTTCGTAAGGGAGCTAAGTACCCAATGACGGATGAAATTCACTTTTGCACGCTTCAGTTTAGAAAATTAAGGAATGAATAAGAGAACTAATGAAATGAGATGTAATAAAGAAATTCAAGAAATTACAAAGATGAATTTATATGCGTCTAATCTTCCACAGAAAAAACTTCCCAATGAGAAAGAAGTTGGAGGTACAAGGACGCACTCAATCAATTGGAAATCACCTTTGGACTAACGTTACATGACCAAATCCTCATCTTCTCAAATCAATCGCCATATATTACCAATGATAGTTCGTCTGACAGTCTATCTTTACCTCCAAGTCTTCTTCTTATTCTGCAATATAATTAATTTCTGTATGGTTCAAAGAAGTCTTTAAAAACACCCGAAGCTGCCTGCTTTTTTAACAGCGTCAGAAAAACACGGCTTTTTCCGACACAAATAAATAAACCTACTGATCAGGATCAGTCATCAGTTCAGTTGATGGCTCAATCGGGCTAGCAATTCTCGTTCTACTCCTCTCATCTGCTCTGCATGTCCTTCTGTCGTCTTCATCTATCGTAATCACTCACTTAATCCTCAATACTTGGACTATCAACACCAATAGCTTTTTGCATTGAGAGTAATGCTTCGACTAGTGGTGATAATGATGATGAGCATGTATTTGACGAGTGGCTCTGGTAATTCGCCAGAACTTCCAGCGGCAGTAGAAAAGCATTATGTCAATTTAAGTATCATAGAGAGAATCGGTTCAGTTTTCTCGCTCATAGGCACTATTTTCATCGTTGTGACTTTCCTCACTTCGTCTTCCTTCCACAAGCCCATAAACCGTCTTGTATTTTATGCTGCCATTGGCAACATTGCATCGAATATTGCCACGCTTATTTCAAGATCTGCTGTGGTTAAAGGCGATTTTGATTCTGCTCTATGTCAGACACAGGCTTTTCTGATTCAAATGTAAGTTTCATAAAAAATTATGCCTCCAAATTATGATTATAATTAAGTATGTCAATAATGTTATTCATGAATATCCAAGCTAACCTAGTACTTGAAATTAAGGTTCATGCCGGCTGATGTCTTGTGGTCATTCGCTATGTCTCTGAACGTTTATTTTACATTCTACTGGCATTATAATGCAACAGACCTAAAAGAACTTGAAATTTACTATATCATGGTTTGCTATGGTTTACCATTTATCCCAGCCCTGACATTTCTGTTTGTCTCCAGTCCTGAACATGGTCGTGTGTATGGAGATGCTACTCTATGGTGCTGGATAGCCCCAGGCTGGGATATTTTCCGAATAGTTACTTTCTATGGTGTTGTGTGGTAGGTTTTCTGCAATAAAGTAAAACTTTACTATTTAGTGTTTGTGAGCTAATCTGCTATTCAGGGTCGCTATCTTGGTTAGTCTGTCTATTTATGTACGAGCTGGAAAAGATATTTGGATCAAACGTCAGCAACTTAGGAGCAACAGTGGCCCTCCACCAAATCCAATAATTATTGTCAAAGATCCTTTTAGGAGTGAACCAATTGGTCAAGTAATGGTCAGCCATACTATTGAAACACGTTCAGAATATTTTACTCATACAAGTAATGACACAAATTATACTCATACTTTGGCGCCAGGAAGCTTAAGCCATAACTCTACTGATTATAAGATTGAAATAAGTGCTAACCCTACTGTGAGAGATCTAGCATCAAGTAGTAGTACAACAGACGATCTACACAGTATCCCAGTTCGTCGCTATGCCGCTATGGAAGCTAATAGAGCTATTTGGTCGTACACTAAGGTCTCTGTCCTTTTCTTTTTGGCAATGATGATAACTTGGATTCCATCTTCAGCAAATCGTGTCTACAGTTTAATGTATAAGGGTAAGGTAAATTATTCTCTGCACCTTATCTCAGCCTTCGTTCTTCCACTTCAAGGATTATGGAACGCGATCATTTATTCAGCCACGAGCTTTGAGGCTTGTCGGCATGATTGGGACCGTATTAGAAATGGAAAGCCTCTACGAAGTGGCCTTCGCGCATTTATATCTGGTCGAGGTAATTACTTTGCAAATGGTTCTGCTAAGCCTCTCTGCCACCATGAATCAGACTCAGTAACAGAGCTTCCGAGCTCAAGTTCGGCCTAATTAAAATAGGAAATTGGAAATACTTTCAACCATTATTAATCATATATAATCATTCTACTACCATTAATGTAATATAGTTTTGAAAAATCTAGTAATGTTTTGTAAATAGGACGGGACTTTCTTCAGATAGGCGCTTTATAGAACTAGGTTACCTATATGGAGATTTAAATTTTTGAGCAACGCATCTAGAAATTGAGTACCTTCTTTTTGTTCTGTTGTTATATCCGTAGTATATATATCTAACAGATGCTTCCTAGACAATATAATCTGCAATTGCCTGCTCAAATAAGCTAACTAGATATCTAGAAAACCCCAGCAATTACATGTGTACCGGGAAATCCTTAGGAGGTGATTATTATTTTGCACCCTATGTAAATTAGTATTTTGCAGCGCTAGTCCAAATGAGCCACTTATGTCGTCGAATTTTCTCGAAAACCCCTATATTTTTCTCCACATTGAGCATTCAACATTATGTAAAAATTTCGTTACATTTAACGCGGGGGATGAGGGCGCGGTACACGATCCTCAAGTCACCAGCACATTTAATTCAATTTCTCAACAACCACTGGCTTAAATGACTTGAAATCAAAGCATATTAAATACAGGTACCTACTATTGATTTCTGCATGTTCTGATAGTATGACCAACTTGACCACATCCGCTACATGTTATTGCTCTCTTCTTCAGCCTTGGCATCTCCTCCCTCACTTCGGGTTCAACATGGTCTTGATTTTGCCATAGCCTCCACCTCACCAACTGACAAGGCATGATCTGACTGAATGGCCTTCCTCTTTCTCTTCCTACGTACATGCATAGCCTCATTGGCCCGTTCAAGAGCACTAACCCATGAATCCATCAGAGCTGCTGAAGCAGCCATCATCTGTGCACATTTGCTAATTGCCCAATAGCTTCCACAATCGGGGTTGGTGAGCTACTTTGGTGCCTTTCAAGCCTCTTCTTGATCAGTGTGGCCTGTTTTTCCACTTCCTGAGTGGTTCTTGGTGTCTTTGGGCACCTTGACACTTGAGATGAAGGGGGACTTGGAGACCTGAGTACTGGATCCAGTTGAGACAAGACAACTTCTAGATCAAATGGATGCAAGCCAGAACCTCTGAAGCCTGCTTTAGTGTTGCTCGAAGTGAAAGAGGCCAAGAATGCTGTATGAAAGGACTCCAGGAAGTCTTCTTTTGTAACATGAAAGATGTGGTTCCTAATCCGGCCCTGATTCTGTTTTGAGAAGGCTATCTTCAAAGGACCAAAGCAGCCGACATCTAGCGGTTGAAGAAGGTGAGAAGAATATTACACTACACACAATCATAAGCCCTCTGCATTGATAAATGGATGGATATCTTTCTGCAACCCACATGCCAAATGTTGGGACAGAAGAAATTCTCAATAATACAGAGCCTAGAATTGACCTAGGAAAACACTAGCAACGTTGCAGCAAGTAAGAAAGCCATGCCACTACTAAGGGCGTCTGTAACTGCCTAGCAAAGCATAGAAAACTCCAACTTGGAGACAAGACTCTAGTGTATACGTTACGAAGCCTTTTTCATGGAGTGGGTGGTAGTGACTTAAGAGAGGAGTCACTTGTTCTGCTAGGTCAATGTTTAATTATTAATAATGGACTGTACATATTATAGAAACTTATATGGGATATTTTTACCAGAATCTCGTACTTAAATAATTAAATTTTATCGGAAGAAGAATTCATAAATGGTCAACGTTAGTTACTTGGAATCGTGAGGTGAAGAAATTACAAAAGTGAGTATTTTAGTTGTTTGGTATGGACGGCCGTAATAAAAGGGATCCCATTATCATACAAATTACATGAATATGAATATGAATGTTGTGTAGTCTTAGTGGTTTCTCCAAAGCTATGGCTCGTCCATCCTCTGAGCTGATCGTTAAGACACAAATGGTCCTCACAAGTGCCGTTGAGCAGATATACGGCTTTTGCAAGATCTATAATTCTGACAATAAATAGCTCATATTTACTTTGTAAGAATTATAATTTAAAGTATATCAGACATTAGCTTAATATTCAATTAGCTTTAGACAAATTTCGGTGGTGGTGCAGTGCTCAGAATGAACGTCCCTAAACGACTCCAAAAAAAAGGTCGAGTCTGTAACTTATATATATGACTTCGATAAGCTAGCGAACCTAAGAAGAACTTCTTATCATTAGCAGCTAACTCAAATAAACACTGCAGACAGTCTATACATAGAAACACATCTGAAGCACATAATAAGCACCGAATAAATCAAGAAACCCTAAATCTCCAAATTTACTATAATCTCAATTTAATCACAGATGGTGAGATAATGGCGCCACCGCTGGGTTCCAAGCGGGGGCTCCCATCAGACCCTCCAGATACCGGGAGTAGAGTATCCAAACCGACAACTACGACTTACAGACCATCTCGCATCGGGTGATACTCTAGATGATTGTTGCACTAGACTGCAGAGACAACTAGACCTTACTCTAGATTGGGGCAAAGGAAATGGAATTTTTTTCGATAGAGGTAAGACGGAGTTACAGTATTTTCACAGAAAAACAAAATATATCGAGCATACCATCGCCTATTAAATATAACGAGGCAGAACTGTACTGCTCCTGCGGACAGGAGAAATCACCCGAACATCATTTCTCATGCCAGCTCACTGGGAGAAACAATGGTCGACTTAGAAATTTTAGAAGACGAAGTGCTCGTGACAATATCAAATGGATTTTGAGCACAAAATCAGGTGCGAAAGCCTTTCACCGTAGGTTTGGGACGCACTTAGAAGGGGGTTAAAAAAAATTTTCAATACTTTAACATATTACACTTAGCTATTCTAGCATTGAACTGGTGTTATGAATACCTCAACAACCCTCGAGGTCCTCGGGCTGTTAGTATAGATAGATAGGTTTATAGAGAAATAAAAGAGATGCCTGKTGGCCTTAGGCCACGCAGGCACGCCAAATGCCCCTTGGGAGGTACGAGGCCGGGCATAAGCCTGTGAGCCTGCTTGGCCTTAACTAAATAATAATAAAAATTAGCTGCTAACAGCCGTCAAAGTCGAAATCTTGACCTCCACGCGGTGCCGGTGTAAACGCTTAGTCCTTCCCTTCAGGATACTCATTCATCCACCTTGGGTCTCAATCGTCTTCATTTCTACAACACATTCCCCTCAACACCCTTTTCCACGAAGTCACCCACGATTGACCTAGGAAATGTCGAGAGAAGGGCTCTATATTTTCCAAGTCTCACAAACTCTGATGAGGATAAACTGTTGGTGCAAAAGGTCTGGCGCTAGTTGGACCTTCTGGAGGTGGTAGGTTAGATTCCTACGTGGCTTGTTGGAGGACAGCGGCTGCTCGCTGAGAAAGAGTACGGGAGGAGTAGTTGAGGTTTTCTCCTGATAAGGTTTTTCCCACTTTGTTTTCTCATCAGGTTTTCACTCAGCCCATGGCCTTTGGGTCATGATGAATGCATTCCTACCTACTCGACCCGATGTAACTAGCTAGCATGGGTTGGTATTGGGAACAGCGGGTACCGAATAGGCACTGCTGGAGCTTGGGGGAATGTATTCTAGTTATATACTATAGCAAGTCCCAAGTCTCCAGGAAGGTATTTAGATTACTGCCGTAGGGTAGTTATCCGCGGACGTTAAATGAATCACATCACACACACACATTAGTAGGCTACTTTGATCCCTATGTACTACTTTTTTACATTTAAAATAATAAAATCTGGCAAGCTCTTCAGATACCGAGGAGCGTTTTCTAAGTGGTGATACTAACGGAATAAGTATAAATCAAGGATCTAAGTTTTATCACTATAGAATTACAGTTTATCAATTGTTAATATTATACTTTTGAAATTATCGAGAGAACGATAGTCGAGGAAACTGACATACTCATTCTATATTTTCATCAAGGAATTTATGTAGATGAACAATTTTAATAAAGCTATCGTGAAACGCCAACTTACAGACCGTCGCCCTCCTAGACATTCTAACGGTTTCGCATGAGCGCTACTCCTCAATGTAGAAACTGTTTAAAGCCAGTTTGTGAAGAAGGTACACATAGACACTGATAAATGAAGGCATCGTTATCTAAGTATTTCGTATAGAAAACGGAAATTAATACTTGTCAGCCTTCGGACTATTAATTCTTCAAACAGTAAAGACTTGCCTTTAGAGTCTTCTTCTTTAGCTCAACTGATGACGAGGGTCTAGTATGAAATTCAATATCTTTTTGTAGTGAGCTGCCGCAGGATGCAAATATCGAGACCATGTTTTAGGCATGGTTCGTTGCCTCTTAAGTCGCGATATTTCGTCAAGGAAAGTTTTATCACTTGTGATATCTGTTTGTCCTTGGAAGTATACTTCAAGGCATCTCGTATTACCGATAGATTCTTGTTGCTTCAATATCTCAGCAATAGAAGTCTTTATAACCGTGTTGCTACTCAGACGTTGTAATATTTCAATATTATTGTCAAGGTCCTGTCTATCTTCTATGCTGCTCGACGAATAAGCTCAGCCAGCTGAGAAATCGCAATGTTCAGCGGTTCATTTTCTCCTATATCCTTCCCGCTTGACTCAGTTATGAAATCAAAGCTGATAGGCATCTGGTCGAGGTTTAAAGAATAAGATAAATGCAGTCGCTTTGTTTGGCCCTAGCACGGTGGTGATTAGTATAAGTCTTAGAATGAGTCTTTACGCGAGAATGACTTACAGGTTTACTCCAAGTAGATATTTCGTAGATTAAATCATCCCATTGATGAGCTTCAGACTTAGGAAGGGCGCATTTCTTGCTGTGCTTGTAGCAAGTCTTCTACCGCTTACCCTGTTTATATATTTGAAAATCACTTATCGGACGTTCATAACAGCATTTGCTACAAAGTGGTTTTTTTTTGGGACAGCGTATTTGATTCTTAATTTGAAGTAGAAAAGTAGTATGAAGGTATTAGTGTAGGTCAAGAACGTTGCTGTTGTCACTAGATGGTAATCGCGACGATGATATAACTTTACTACTATAGGGACATGACTAAGCAGAAGCATTAAATCACATGATTATATTCTTAGCCATATTACGAGTAGTGCACGGACTCGACTTTTTTTTTGGAGTCGATAACGAACTATCTCCCCCACTGTATAACACATCAAAATGAGAGTGGTGTAAATTAATATGTTTACTCTGTCCCCCTTGGTTTAAAGAATTATTTCACCACAACAAAACAAATCTGAAAATTATTGAAGCACACACGCAATGAGCTCCGACACGGAGATTCAAGCGCTACCAACTGATATGCGCCCTACACCCCCTCCCCCACCACTCCAATTATCCTCACCTCCGTTAACAACTGCGAACATTCTACTCATTCTCCAAGACCTATGTTAACCCCGGCCGCTCCATCTAAGAGGGCTGCCTAGAGCGTCGCTGAATAAGAGTCACAACCATTCGAAGATGAATCTGACCAAAGCTATGCGTACCCACCGCAGGAATTACGGGAGATCATAAGACAGTGCCGTCGTCGGGAGAGAGCTTGGCACGTACGACTTTCCATATGAACAAGCGTGGTCTGTAACATTGAAAGCACACTTCTAGTCTATAAAGACGATATAGAAAAAGAAGAGGCTGATATAATAAGGAATTATCTACAGCAAGCGATTGCACGCTTAGCAGCTTCACATAACGCCCCAAAGTTTCCTCCTATTCCGAATCATACAAAACTACCTGTAACAAAAGGTTCCACTCAGGGAAAAGTTATACCCAAGAAGAATGCGTCAATTATACCCCCCACGCCATTGACGAATCACARAGGACCCCAACCTCGCAAGAGTGAACAAGAGTTGCAATGTGACAACAATAATWAAATTCARCAGAACTCGTGGGTCACAGTCACACGAAATGGCCATAAGAAATCGCGGATAATGCAATCGACACCAATCTATTCCGCAAAAAAACACAACCTTGCAATCTCGGTTCCTAGCTCGGCCATGAAACAATGTCAAAGATATTAACAAAAGGAAAAAGAATAAGCCTGAAAAATCAGACTCCAGACTATTCGTTCGGCTTTCCCGGAAGCACGAGTGGCGCAAGCTTTCTCCTGCGGGACTCCGTGAAATGATTGTAAAACGCCTATATGTCTCCCCAGCCTCCATTGGCATTATTAGTCCTGTACGCTCAGGTTTCGCACTCAGCCCATGCAGCAGTAAAGCAAGGGAAGAATTACTTAAGGCTTCAGGAGGTCTATTTTATCAGGCGCAAAACTTAGAACCAGCAAATAAATGGGTCCCTCTCTAGCCACCAGTAATCTCGGGAAGTTTGTGCAAAGACTTTATTGTGGCCATGAAGTCCWCCAYTAGGAATATCATGACAATTTTTAATTAGGAGAAGCTTAAGCTCATGATCATCAGGAACATACATCATATTATCATAATATAGCCGGTTATCTCTTACACTGCAGCGTGAGAGATCTAAGTGTTTTGAACGGTGAGGCCCAGGACCTTTTAAAATTCGTATGTAATTTTGGAGATCAACGTCCGTTTGATATCCCTTGGTCATTAGGTTTTCAATTTGATCGGAAATATTTTCGGGGTCTATGGCAGCCTCTATCGATGTGGGAGCTAAATGTAAGGATTTTTGGTTATTTTGGATTAGGTTTGGGTCGAGATTGTGTGGTTTTAGCACAATTTGTTGTTGCTGGCGCAGGCGTTCATCCCCCTTTTCAGATGGAAGGTCTTCAGACCTGCGAGTGAGAGCATCCGGCTTAACTCCTGGTCTTCCTGGACGATAGGAGATAACAAAATTAAATCTAGATAGGAATTCTGACCATCTAGCCTGACGTCGGTTCAAGGTTTTAGTAGACATGAAATATTCCAAGTTCTTGTGATCTGTAATAACAGATATAGGCTCGGCTGTACCCTGTAATTCTGGACGCCAGTGCTCAAAAGCTGTCACAACTGCTAGTAATTCCTTATCGTAAATCTCATAATTGATCTGAGCTGGGGTTAGGCGGCCGGAAAAATAAGCAATAGGATGGAGGATGTTGTTGTCGTCACGTTGCGACAATATTCCACCATGAGCCCAGTCACTTGAATCAACTTCGACGATACAACGGCGATCTGGATCGAAGTGATGAAGAATTGGCGCTTTAGTAAA
>CACM01002670.1:0-10877 GCA_000208805.1 Erysiphe pisi
AAATTATTCAAATTTTGGCTTTCATCGGGTGGTAAAAAGTACCAAACAGGACTTAGATTTCCTGCCATATGCGGCTTTTATATACTAATTTTTCATCTATAAATGAATTAGGAATGATAATGAATTTTACATTCGATTCGGAATGATGATTTGTTAGCTACACTTCAGTGGGAAGACTGGGCCCAGAATCATATACCATTGGAACTGGAATAGAACTGGTTTTTCTTAGCATTTAGTCAAATGAGGTGTTACAGTGACCAACAAGAGAGGATGAGAGGCAGCAGGATCCATAAAAGGGTAATGTTCGTCTATTTGTGACTGGGAACTTATGATGCCGAAGTTTTCCTTTGTAAATTTTGAGGATGTATATGTGTGCGGTGAGGATGAATTGAGAATTGGATTTGATCTTGAGAAAATAGAAACATTGACAGTTCAAGGTAGGTCATGAATCTTCCATCTCGCGAGCTACAAAAAAAGTGCTCTAGTTCATTAATATGACTACTACTCAATGTTCGTGGACGGCCAGGTCTTTGGGAATCTGAGACATCAAACCTTTCAATTGCATATTGAGCTTGTCTATGAGAGATTCCTAATTCATTTGCGATTGATAGAATTGAGAGTCCATATCTCGGAAGTGTATGAACAGCGACCCGCGTGTCTCTCGAAAGATGTGGCCGGCGAGGTCTGATGATTGAAAAAGTCGGAAATTCCGTAGTTATTTCTTAGAATATATTTTAATCTGGTAGGATTCGATATAATTCTTCCTGATCTTGAGCGTTGCGGATGCTCAGAATTATTCGGTAATAATGGAAAGAAATTTCGCGATACCTTTAGGGAACTTGCTACACAACACAATAGTAATACTTTTGGAGGTCGCCTTTCGTAATGATGTGTGAATAGATCTGGGTAGGCCCTTGTAATTTGGGGATTGAGGTTTTAACAATCTTTATCCATGCCACCCTGTAGGAGCAATACCTAGTTGATTGGATAACTGAACTAGCAACATTAAAGAATCCACCTAGCCATAGCTAAGTTCGCGAAATGGCTTTAACGATTCTTCAAATTCAAGGAGACAACAAACCATTTGGTAGTCAGTGGACCAGGAGATTTCTAAAGCGTAATCCATCAATACAGACAACAAAGGCCTCGACTCTTGATAGTGCTCGAGTTGAAGGTGCAACATATGAAGCGATTGAACAATTTTATGAAACCTTCAATGATGTAAAGCAAAGGTATGGAATCCAAGATGAGGATATTTGGAACGTAGACGAGCAAGGGATGGCACTTGGTATCTGTTCCAACTCGACCGTTCTAGCTCTAGTCACCATGAAGAAGGCGTACAAGAAAGTACCCCAAATACGTGAATGGGTAACTGTTATTGAAGCAATATCCATGAATGGAAAGAAAATACGCCCACTGGTTATTTTTAAAGGCGAAATCTTCATAGCTCATTGTTTGAGGAAAACACTCCTAACTATATATACACCACGTCTTCAAACGGTTGGAAAAGTAATGGAATTGGACAAAATTGGTTGCGAGATGTATTTGTTCCAGAAACTACGTCTTCTGTGTGCCATCGCGATGGAAACTGTTACTTCTTGATGGGCATGGAAGTCATGATAACGTTGACTTTCCATGGGAGTGCAAGCAAAACCGGGTGCACGTTGTCTTTGAGCCGCCCCGTACATCTCATGTCCTTCAGCCCTTAGATTTAACTTCTTTCTCGCCTCTTAAGTCTCGGTATCGGGAGATCCTGAATAACCTCGCTTCTATTAGCGACGGTGCGCCATTGAAGAAACGTAATTTTTTATCTTGCTACCATAAAGCGAGAAGTTCTCGTCTTACAGAAACTCAAATTCGAGCTGGATGGGAAGCTGCAGGTCTCATGCCATGGAATCCTCAAAAAGGACTTGGAAGTAAATTCACCCAAAATCCCATACCTCCACCAAGTGCACCTTAATGTTCTCGAGAATCCTTTGATCCTGAACAGACGCCAACAAAAGAGTCCGTAATGCATAATCTTCTTGTAACATCATCACAATTACCTTTCAACCCAGCCATCTAGCTCTAAGTTCAAACGGTTTTTATGCACCATTTGTTGCAGAGACTTGCATGCTTTTTCTTTGGTCATAGCATCCGCTGGATTCTTATTAGCATTGATCCATCAGATATCTGCAATTTCTCTCCTTTCGTACGATTGACGAATTGCTAGTATGTCAGCCATTAGTCTCTTTTCATGCGTTGTACCAAGCTTAACTAAACAGTCGTACAATGATTTTGAGTCCACACGTATAGTTAGAGATACAGTTGAAGGAAGTATTTGATTTAGCGATGATCTAACTGTGGCAGCTACACCGAATCCAAGAGACATAGCATACAATTCCGAGGCTAATACGCTACGTGTAACTCGTCGACATTTAACAGATTTCCAATGAAGAATGTAAGCTCGACTCTGAGCGACAGCAAGGACGAACACGTAGCCAATTTGGTAAGCCAATTCATCATTATTTGCTAAGGAACTATCTGTAAAGGTTATAAGACGTAGTGATTTTTGGTCTAACTGTACGAGTCGTAGTCCATCTGCTTTGAGTTGCCAGAATAAGCATCTATTGAGGGTTTCGGCATCTTTGATTGTTGGTTGGGTAATCTGCGCGGCGTGGGAAAGGCTAAAAGAGGCCTGGGGTCAAGATACCGTCGCAATATAAGCACCCCTGGCTCTCTGTGCTATATACTGTTCTTTTGTAAAAGAACTATTGAGTAATTTAATTTTCATGATTTGTTTATGTTGACTGATAGATAGTGCACCATCATGCTGTAGAGTTATTTTGAAGCCGTTGAAGTCAATTGGCTTGTTAGTAGTAAATTTTTCATAAGGCTTTGCGGTAAAACCCGCTTTGTTGAGCTCTCTAGATTCAATTTCCATGAATTTTGGGGTAACTGCAATAAGAATATTATCAATTTGTAAACCTATTAATGCCTCGCTGTTATATAATAGGCAACTGTCAAAAGAAGAGGGTGTCATTTTTAGATTCGAAGTATGATGGTTATGATAGGTCCTAAACCAGTGTGTGCCTGCTTCAGGGATACCATAAAGTCGTAGGATGACCTTTAGCATAGTACCCTGCGGTAGTTCAATTTCTTGCGGTGCGTAAATATAGATATCTCTAGCTAGTTTTGAAGTTGACTGAGTATACGCTTGAGAGATATCTCTAGTATATAATGACATATTATTCATCGCTAAAGTTAGTGAAATTATTAATCGTTGACTTACTCTCTGAATTGTAGGCGCCTATGTTAGTATATGACGCTTGTTAGAATCGTTATAAGCTTGAACTACTAATCTAGATTTTTCATAAGCTTTCCTCTGTGCCTTCGTTTTTGATTAGATCGATGAGCCGACTTCCGAAGCCTCTTGTTGTTACGGCAGAGTGATATTAACAGAATATCACCTGACGTCTCCGAGTATAATTTTGAAAATTAGTAAAATAAGTAATTAAAACTTTCGCGACTTCAAATTCAAAATAAGTCGCGAAGACAGTTGTATATATCTATTGTCACATAACTTACAAAGCTCAGTTTCCTGACCCCACTACTTATACTAGCCGCTCTAGTATCTACCTCTCCCGTGTATCAGCTCTCTAAAAATGCAATCAGAAGAAAAAACTATCTATTGCTCAAAATGCCATCAAAACGTAGACGCGAGCAAATTTGGGTGTAACAAACAGGGAAAGCCATTGAAGACTTGTTCTAAACATGCTAGGAAGCGCATTCTCCCAGAGATCGAAATAGATGATTGGAACAACTTTTTATATGATATCGAATCTTGGAGTCATCCTGTAAGTTCTAGCTTACACAAATAATTAACCTAATCAATACTCTACCTAGGACCAATCTGAAAGGCTTAATCTATATTACAAATTTGACATTGATCAAATACCTGCAAAATTTAGACCAGCTGGCTCAATAAATACCAATACCAATACAGATGTTGATATTGATAACGATAATGATAATGATGATTCACAAACTAGGGAAGCGGTAAGAGAAATTGTTGGCTTCATTATAGAGGCCGGTGGCCACAATTTCAAATTACATACCATCTTCGACGAGAAAATCTTCTACTACTACTGTAGTCAGGATAGTGCTCGAGAGCCAAAATCAGAAGTGTTGGGGAAACGTGATCGAGATCGGATGGAASGATTTTCTTGTCAGAGCATGTTGAGGATACAGCTCCAGCTGTCAGACCGAAGAATTTTCATAAGTTTGCGTCACGACTATCATGAACCTCTAAACAGAATTCGCCTGTCACCTATGATAATCGAATTTATTGAAAAATATAAATTTGAGAAGACACCATCAGAAATCCATTATAATTTGCAATCATCTGGCATTCCAAACGTAGAGAACGTGACCCAAAGACAAGTATATTACCGATAGTTCCAGGCCAACTCAAATCTCTGGAAGCGAAATAAAGATCCATATGAATCTGCCGTGAAAATTCTCGCTGAGTGAGAGGATATAGTTGATCGTCAGATATACACAACGGACAATCTGCGTGGTTTGGCAATTTTCATCAAGGGCTCAATCTCGAAGCTTGTCCACAGGACTGAAGAGCTGGCCATTGATGCTACATATGGCACCAATAATTTAGGTTAAGATCTTARTTTTGTGTGACGGCTAGTTAGCCGATTGATCCGTGTAGAATTTGCTGGTTAACAATGCCTGTGAGACGAAGCTCGTCCTCCAGGATTGTTAGGGTATTACGTCGCATAACACAATGAAATAATGTGACGATTAGCCAATTGATCCCAGCGGCAAATGCTATTAGCATAGGCACATAAACATCAATACTAATCTGGCACATAATTACTAAGCCACTAATTCCTCATAAGTAATTATTAGTCAAGCATAATTACAATTATAATTATGCGGATGGCTAATTAGCAGAGGTTATCAAATTACATTATTTGGATCATGACCATTCCTTATTGAAGAACGTTGATGACAATAAGCAAGCAATCTCTTTACTCAGTTGCTAGTATGAGGAGGAGAGGTACTTAAGGATAAGACATGTACATTTAGAATCTCCATAGATAAAATATAAACTACCATCACTTATTCAAACGCACATTGCTTTCAATAGTTGATCCGTGACACCTACGGAAAACAGATACACAAAACCCATCCCTTACATAGGAGAGAAAGGATGGAAAAAGTTCATTCATTATATAAACGTAACAGAATGTTACAAGACAATCTTCGAGACTTGAGATGAATAAATCTATACTAGGAAGAAGATTAGACGCAGAGCGGCCTGATCGAGACTCCCAAATTTTAGGCCTACATAGATAGGTCCATATTGTAATTATTAGTCATCCCGGCCACAAAAGTCTGGTTAAGTAGGTAGAAGTGAGTCACACACCAGTATCATACCTTCTGGATGCAGAGCTAGTGTCTGTCACGTTAATTAAATTATATATATATATATGCACGAAATTAAATAGGGTATTTGTTGAAAATCTAGGACTCAGAGCATTATCTAATTTAGACGTTCTCAACAGGATAAGATTAAATTTTGATCTAGCCAGGATCAGTATCATAGAACTCGAGTATTAGTCTTTAAAGAGTTACTCGGATGTGGATCCCTTATACCCCATATTACTAAGTAATGTGTTTTATAGACATTGGGGAGAACAGCAGACTAGGTGGTGAAAGATATATAATAGAAGGGAATTTATGTATTTCAAGTAGTAGTCGTTTTTATATATATATATCACATTGGTTACATTATATGACTTCCCGAAGCCCATACGTGACATATATCTATGTTAGTAGGATCTAAATTCAATAGGTTTTGTAAGCATAATTATGTAAGCATAATTATGCGTTCATAAATATATACAGTTAATAGGCGAGATTGGGATCGGCTATCAGAGTTCATAACTTAACCCATGTAAGGGAGAAAAGGGGTAATTGAGATTATTCACTTATAATAACCCGTACTAGAATAGATAACTTAGAATAGACAACTTAACGTACTCTCTGATAATATATCACGATCACCTGATCATACTTACAATCTACACTCTTATAAGATCTGTACATTATGGAATAATATAGAATAGTATGGAATGATTAAGAGTACCATAGAACGTAATAGAATATTCTATTACGTTTCCTGTAGAGATAGATCTTACAACACCACCAAAAGTATTGTCAAGATGACAAGGGGCTCTGGACTGTATATAAATATCAATCACTACTCCCTTGATTAGATAGAAGTAACCTTATCCGTGAATAATACAAGTCTATTATACACAATAACATATTTACCCTATTCTCGACCTTCACATCAACTTTCATTGTAGTGTTATAACGACCTTTATATTGTCATAAATACAATAGTATATGTGGAGGATGGTTTGAATAGGTATATCTGACGGACTTGCGAATTGTATTTTGGTACGATAAAAACTGACGTTTTTATTTTTGGGCCCTTATTTTTTAACCGACACGAATGGTAAGAGACCCCTGTGACAGTTGCTATGCCAATACGACAGGGGAGTACAGCTTCTTCTCCAATTAAATGTAACAAAATTATTACATAATACTGGAGCGCGCTGCACAGATAATGTAGGGGTTTCTGGCTATTTAATTGGCACATGTGAGCAGGGGGTACAGAGTAGCAATTACCCTTCTAACGTAATTGGTTATTGCGGTCGGCCGATTTCGCCAGTTGTCCCCAGTTCTCATGTTATGTAATAATTTCTTGATGATGTAATAGTTGCAAGTTCCATTTTTCGCCTTATTAGCATAGCAACTGAACGTAGGCATGTCACAAAAGTAAATAAACAGCTATAGCGCTTTTACTATCAATCAATTAAAAAGTTAGCAACTTCCTCCACATATACCACTGTGATCTCTCTTCCTCAGCATATATCTTTCTTTATTATAACGGCCGTTCTGATTATAAATTCCCATATTATTGATAACTCTAACTCTTCGTCTACCACACGTACGAAAAGTATGTCCGGGTTAACCACATCCTCAGCATTAACGCTGCCCTACCGTAGAAACTAGACTTACTGATTGTTAATTTGTAATTGAAGCTAACTGTACTAAATTATCATCTTCGATATTAATTTTGATCCTATATTCATGAGATGATGGATAGCGTAGAGTCAGGTTTAGATTAGCTGCAAATCTCATTATTCTCGAGTATTTAATTACCGGTTCTTGTACTGCCTCTATGGTATTTTTTCTATAATATTATCCATTGGGAATATCACCGCTAGAATTTTGATTTCCTGCTGAGCTATCTCGTTCCACTCTAGATCTACTAACATCAGGCTCACCTTGTTTTGAAGGTGGCATATGGTTTGCCGGGGCTAGGCGCCAATGGCAATGAAAATTATCTAGTCTGAATTTCTCGTACTTTTCTAACATTCCTTTCAGCTTTTGATAACATGGTATCCCCAGAGAGAGTGTGAAGTTACAGTTACACTCTGAGATAGGAATACCATATGACCAAATCTTTGCCTGATGCTTCTCGAGGTATGCAAGGTGAGTCTCGACAAGCTTCAAAGCATGTCTACAAATCATTGTGTTTACATCGCGAAAGAAAGGTTCCTGCATGATACCCTTAACTTTTTGTTGAAGAAGTAAATAAAGACACCTGTGATACTGATAACCTAGAGCAATTCAAATTCTTTTAACATTAAATAAGTGCCCTATCGGTTCTGCAATAAACATCTTCAATTAGTGGTGAGCACCTTCTGCTTAGCAACTAGTTAAGTGTCCGAGACGAAGGTGTCTATTGACAAAGCAAATCAAAATACTTTTAGCATATGGAAGCCATGTGTCTTCCATATACTTAACAATCCTTCCACCGTCATAATTTATGGCAAGCCACTTAGCTTTGAAACTACTCAAGTTCTCAGGGAAACTAAAACTTGTTGGTGCGTTTCAAACTTTCATAAAATCCCCCATAAAATCTTTCACAGAGTCTGTATCTAGTTCCTTGCCTAGTTAGGCCTGGAGTGCCATCTTTGTGTGCCATGCACAGAGTATATTTTTGGACGAGGGAAATTTTTTATCGATTGTATTCATGAGGACTAGCTCTCTATCAGTGACAATTACTCCAGTTTCCTGTGTACTATTCTCTTGAAGAACCTTTTTCAAGGTATCAAGAGCCCATTTATAGTCTCCCTCAGTTATAGATCGATAAGCAGTCATCGCAGATTCTATAATCAAGAAACTTTCTGAAAATGAAAAATAGAAGACATCTAGATATAATTCACAAAAATAACATAACTTGTAATGTCGAAATCGATGTTTTTGTGAAGATAAAGTTTGGGAATTGCTAAATCGCTGTGCGCTAAGCCTTTAACAGAATTCTGCCGAACTTGCTGTGTGTATCCCTGTAATGTAACGTGGGCTGGCACCAATTAAGTTGGCTATGATTTGCGTATGTCTTTCTTGGCCAATGATTCAGAGAATGTCCGATTGAACCCTTACTTTGATAAACAAATACCCAGTGCATAGTGTGGTTGCACGTCAACTCGTTGGCCCTTGCAACGGAATACTATGAAAATAAATTCACAAATAAACAATCTAATCGATCAATGTCTTCCAACATCCAAGTACTTTTTAGTAAGGCTACTCAATCAGCTTACTATAATAAATTATAAATCATCTTAGTAAACTCCTAGAGAAATTATTTGTACGTAGTTCTGTTTTCATTAGGATCTTCCGACTCACCGCAGCCAGATCTCTTCGTACACAAGTTTGTAAATAAACTGCTAGATATTACAATACCCATTATCAACGTTGACATAAATAATTATCAAGATACAACATGAATAGATCATCAACTGAGTTGTATCTTAATTGACCCTGTGATCCTTTGCCGGCATATCGTCCTACATTCAGCACGGAAGAAGACGCCCTCACATGTGCTCAGTGTCAAGCGGTCGAGGGAGGATACGCACTTATCTATCTATGTTAGAACAAAAGCCAATCAACGAAGAAGATCATCCTTGCTGCCTACAATTGTGATAAAGGGCCGAAGCAACCTAATCCAACCGTGAAGACTACAGACAAGTCAAAGCAGCGAAAGGGTACTGGCAGTAAAAAGACCAGCTGTCAGTTCAAGATTACTCTTAAGCTTAGTGAAGATACATGGACAACTACGGGGGCAAATGCTTACAATCGTGGTCGAAATAGCTCAAACAAAGCACATACAGCTCATCGAACAGCAGCACTACCAGAGTCACAACGAAGCGAGATATTTGGGCCTGCCTGAGCCGGTTTATCGGTATCCCAAACAATGAGTGCTTTTAGAGACCACAATGGCTTCAATTTTGTTCAAAAAGACATCAGTAACACAATGGAAAAAGATAAGCAGCGACTCTTCCTTTTCTGGGCTTCTCTGCAGACGTCGACTGCAGACGGACAGGCACAAGATCAACAGAAATCTTGCCACAACACTAAAATTTCTCTACTACAAACTCTTATCGGTCACACTCTTAAATTCTAACCCCTGAAATTTGAAACAGAGATCCAAAGAATGCCATAAAGCCCAGTAGTAGAGTTAGGATCTCCCTGTACTTGTATTCTTCGTCCTACATATGGCCTTCCGTGCTTTCATGTAATATTCGAGTGTTATAAGGCGAAAAGCTCTCTTCAAAAATCGGACATTCATATTCATTGGCGGTTTAAACGTGACAAAGATACTAGCAATACTAACAACTGCGACTGTGATAATAGGAGCGCTTTAGCCATTCTAATCCTAGATGTAGTTTCTGCTAGGGGTAGACCACGTGGCGCATTAGGGGCAATCTTGAGAGAGCCAAACTCATCCACAGGACCTAATCTGTCCGAATTTGAACTCGTTACTCGAAATAAAGCTAGGGAAGCCAAAGGAAACGGGAAGCCCCCTGAGATCGAAGTAAACATGATTCTAACACAAGCCTGTTATTCATGGCGTCTGCCTTTACTATTCCATCATTAACTCTTAATGTCAATGCACATAGGAGGAAGAGATGTGATGACAATCACAAAGAAGATGAAACATATCAACCAAAACGCCGAATTCCATACCATAATAGAGTCTCTCGATCAACGACGACTTTAGGAATTGTCAGAATAGACCAGATAGGTGATTCATATGAACCTGGAACTGCATATAAACGGGCCTCTGTGAAAATATTGTCAAAAATGTCGGGAGGTGGCCATATTGACGAATCAAAAGCCTTCATGACTCTTGTTAACAACACTGAAGAAGAATATGATTACTCTCTTGAGATATTGGATGATTGTACGATCACCAACACATTTCAAGGCTTGGAACCATGATCTTTGCTTCACCTAGAGTATTATCAATTAAGAGCCAAAATATTTTAAAGTTGAGAACTGGGATTTTTGCTTTACCTGGAAAATAATTAGCTAAGGAATTAGCTCTGCTAGAGTCCTTTAATTTTGTTAGGATGGCACCCTTGCGTGCCAAAAGCATAGCTGGATTTTAGTCGATGGCCACACTTGACGAATTGCGTTTATCTCAGACTTGTCTTTGTCACACCTAAATAATACTAGATTGAATCCTAGATGTGACAATTGCCTGAGGAATTGGTCTAGAATATGGGTCAATTCCCTGGCACTACAGATGTAGTTGAAGTCATCAAAAATGATTTCTCAACCAAGAGATTGGCGAGCGGAACTCCGGTCCCGTCAAATTCTGCGCGCACGGCGAACAGCTCACATCCAGCATTGTTAGTTCCGTAGGTAGCATCAATTGCTAATTCCTTGGCTTTTGCTGCGAGGGCGATTATCGGGGCATTAATATAAAATGCCAGACCACGGAAATTCTCCACTGAAAA
>CACM01002666.1:0-14819 GCA_000208805.1 Erysiphe pisi
GCTGGCTCTGATGACTGCACTATCAGAAACATTTCCGAGTGCTAATGCGTTGCTTTGCCGTTGGCATATAAGCAAAAACATTTTCGCAAAGCAAAGAACAGCTTTCCAGACGCAAGAACTCTTCAAGGAGTTTATCAATGCTTGGCATGTGTTGGTGAACTCTTCAAGCGAAGTGGAGTACTATGAAAACTTGATTAAAATTCAGGAGAAAACACCTGCACATGTAATGCATTACCTTGAAATAACATGGCTCATTTATAAGGAAAAGTTCGTCAACGCATGGATGCATAATGTCCTTCACCTAGGACACACCTCGACCTCACGCGTGGAAAGTGCACACGCTGTGCTAAAGAAATGGATTGCAGTCCCAACAGGTAACTTGGTGACGTTCTTTGCGCTCTTTACGTTGCGTTTTTGTCACTGGCTTACACAAACTAGGTGATCTTTTGACTGTGGGAACGGCAATCAAGCTCGCCTGCGATGGGCAGCTTGCTTCCATCCGTCACCAGAGCGCTAAAGAGCGAGCCATTGCGGAGATGCAACTTGGCCCAATTTTTGCAGCAGTCATGGGTAAAGTCTCGGTGGTAAGTTTGCGCGGTGCTTATAAACAGTATAAACAGCAAGGTACAGCCGAGGCTACATGCCGTTTTCTTCTAAGATCAACATTGGGTTATCCCTGCGTACATTACTTTCGTTCGCGCAGAAACCAGCCTCTGAGTGTTCACGATTTTGACCAATGTTGGTGGTTACAGCCTCAGTGCCTATATTTGAAATCGGCGAACCTGTATCAATAGTAGATGCATTGAAGAGAATAAATGACAAATATGAGAACGAGCCTACTTCTCACCGAAAGTAAATGATGCTCCAGCATGTCCTTGCCTTTCCTAGTGCACAARTACTCGACCCAGTAAGAATTTCAGGGCGCAGTAGGCCATCTGGCTCAACGCAAAGGTTACCATCGGAGTTTGAGCACGTTGCAGCAATAGTAGAAGTTCCTTTGCGTAGAAAGTGTAGAATCTGTCAAGGAACAGGTCATAACGCGCGGACTTGCCGGCTGCGTACAACACGTCCCGTGGTTACTACTGCTATAGAAGATATCCCACCATCATTATAGAATACTGAATAAGATACCCAATTCATCTCGCAATTTATTTTGTTGTCATGTATAAATTCAATATCATGATCAAAAATGGATGAGATTGGAGTTGTGGCCAACTGAGGGATTGTTGTTAGTAATAAGCAGATTTATGATTGGTGGAATTAACAAAAATTAAATTTAGCCAATCAGAATTTAGAGGGTAAGGGATCGCAAAAGGAAAGTGAGGGATCTCTAACCATTCTCTAAATATATTATTTAGATAGTAAATAGAATAGAGAACATACCATATCTGAATCAATGAATATAGGAATTATACCTTAGTAGAAGAACCCACAGTTATGTAAGCAATCGTCGTGTATAACGTATTTCACAAGCGAAGGGATCACGAACTCGCGGATATTCAACTTTTTCTAGTAAATACTCTCTCCACCACCATTAATAAATCGTCATAATTAAATTGTCTACATGTACGAACACTATGTTCAGAATAGCCACAATTACTACAACGTGATTGTTTTTGGCCCTTAATGTCTCTAGCTACCCCYCTTCAACCACTCTTTCTACCTCTATTTGCCCCCTTTTGACTCAGCCCCTCCCCATCTTGTATCGTAAGGCTACCACCCTGTGCTATATGCCTCTTCTGCTTTCTCTTCCTACATTTTTTAACCTCTTTAGCCTCTCGTAAAGCCTTTACTCTAGCTTTAAGAAGCACAGAAGAATGCATCAACATTTCAGCCCCTTTTTCTAATTGGCCAAGAGCTTTATTAATCGAGCTAAGAGAGCTATTCCGGTGTCGTCTCACCCGATTCCTAATGTGCTCTATCTGATGATTGAGCTCTTTAAGAGTTTGAGGCGTCTTAGGAGTCAATTCTTCATCCTGGAAAGGTGGGGGTGTTGGGGTCTTTAKCTTGAGATCAAGTTTAGAAAGGACATTATCAGGGCTATAAGATACTAAAACTGTGCTGGAAGGAATTCAAGCTTGATGATGTAGTTGATTCGTAATCGCATGAGATTTTCGACCTTGGCGGCTATATGCTGCCTTAAAAGGACTAAAACACAGCTTTTACTGAGCAAAAGATCAAGAGTAGCTTCAGGGCTACAGTTTTAGTATCTTATAGCCCTGATAATGTCCTTTCTAAACTTGATCTCAAGCTAAAAACTCCAACACCACGACCTTTCCAGGATGAAGAATGGACTCCGAAGACGCCTCTAACTCTTAAAGAGCTCAGTCATTAGACAGAGCACATTAGGAATCGGGTGAGACGACACCAGAATAGATCTCCTAGCTCGATTAATGAAGCTCTTGACCAATTAGCAAAAGGGGCTTAAATGTTGATGCATTCTTTTGTGCTTCTTAAGGCTGAAGTAAAGGCTTTACGAGAGGCTAACGAGGTTAAAACCCGTATGAAGAGAAAGCAGAAGAGGCATATAGCATAGGGTGATAGCCTTACGATACAAGAAGGAGAGGGGCTGAGTCAAAGGGGACAAATAGAGATAGAAAGGATGGTTGAAGAGGGGCAGCCAGAGACATTAAGGGCCAAAAAACAATCACGTTGTAGTATTTGAGGCAATTCTGAACATAATGCTGGTACATGTAGACAATTTTAAAATCAGCTACTGAAAAGAGAACTGGAGGATCAAAGGGAACACAACGCACAGATGTTGAGTCGTCAAGCCCCTTATTATCGTAGAGATACAGTAAGATACAGTATATTATCGTGATTTATCTCCATTACGTTTAATCCCACGGCCCAAAGATTATTTCCCCGCATAAAAACTACAATATCGCAGCCCGTCTTCAAATCTCGTTAAAACTTGGATAGTCTCGTCACCGTAGATCAGTCACATTAACCTTAAAAGGTTTGTGGTCGATACCAAGGCTTTCCATCGGAACATGAACTATGGATATATTTAAAAACTATGTAGAAATATTGCGTGATAATCGACAACTGAATATTAACTCATCTAAATGTGTTAAGTCAAATGAATGTGATGGTAAAACACTACTTCAAGGATACGTTTATTTGGGAAATTATATATGTCGTATTTTCAGGATACCCATGTAGAGCGCTTAGCCTTATTTGGACTCGCTCTTCTCTTAGCCCTTTGCACATTCAAAATCAAAGTTTTCGGCAAAGGTTGCCTAGTCAACATGAGTGACAATTTGTTTGGCTTAAAACACCAGTGATTGTGAACAACAACTATGAGACTGTATAATATTAGATGTTTTACAGTCTCATAGCTATTAAACACTTAATTGTCTGTCTTTTCATACAGTTTTAAACCAGTAAATGTCGACACTTTAATATAATATAAAGATATAAGTCTCTAAAGTAATCCTTCATACTAACAGCAGTGTTACGGTTTATGTACTAGTGCAGAGCTACTAAGTATATAAAGGTAGCCAATCATTCGCGAAATTTATAATGAATAGGCTAAAATAAGGGTCATGAAATTGAGTGCGCATACGCCCGTCGATAGAGTACTTCAAACTCTTGAAAGCGACAACTTTTGGCTCAGTATATTAAGGATAATGATGATACACTCAAGACTTTGTTTTTTGTGCTAGTCTAGATATGGTTTAAATTTATAAGGGGAGCTGGACATGTGCTAATTGTAGATTGCACATATAAAACCAACATCTACAACTTTCCATTATTTTGTATCAACTTTATCACATCTATATGGCAGACATTCCCTTTGATACACTGTCTAATAGCTAGGAAGAGACAAGTCGACTACTGCTTTGCTGCTCTAGAATTTTTAGATAGTGCGTTTGAGGAGTTAAACTTGAATGATCCCGCAGTAATTTTTCATGATGAATATCAAGCAGAGATGAATGCTTTGGAGGCCATATTTCCTAACACTCCAACCATGCCATGTACATGGCATATGAACACTGATGTCGAAGCAACTGTTGTGGAAAATAATTGGAAAAAGGTCAATTAATGGACACTGGCGGCCGTCAGGATCAGGCCAAGTACTTATGGATTCCTATCATCGTAGTAAAAATGCAAAAAGTTAAGTAGAATTTGATCAGATATGAGACTTTTCATTCAATAAGCTTGTGTAATCGCTTACATAAAAATTCCTAGGTTTGTGGAGAGATTGTATTACTTTCTCCTACTCGTCAAGCCTGATAGGAATGTGTACCATATCTTGAACGACAATGATGGCCTCACAAGACAAAACATGTGAAGTCTTGGACAGATAGACTCTTAAACCATGGCTTTCGAGCAAAGTCACCAGCAGAAGGCGGCCATGCCAGTCTGAAGGGTTGGCTTTGATCAACATGTAAGGAAGTTCTCAGCCTAATGGAGATGGCTCTATATTATAGGACACAGCTACAGTGCTGAATTGCCAAGAAGGAGCGATCACAAAACGCGGCCTCATCAGCCTTTATAGATAAACCAATCTTGCAAAAGTTAACCCGAGTCATCAATAACAAAGGCCTCGACTTGTTTTGGGAAGAAAAAAAGAAGATAGAACTTGAACTTTGAGAAAAGACTGCAAACCCTCAATAAAACCTCTCAGTTTGTGCTAGGGATTTTCAAAGAATGATGGGGGCCTCATATAGCCATGAAATCAGGCAATTTGTGGATGGTCAGGTATAGGCGCAATTCCGATGCCTGGTCTTTGTGACGTATTCTATCATATTCCTGGGGGCCAGTCCTGTCAATCTAATGCTAGCAAGATTCTTGATCCTCAAGTCAGGTGTCATAAAAGGCAGCTTCGTACTCAGAATTCCCACAGTATTAACACTGGCGAGTATAGTACTAGGAGAGAGCCATCAAAGCTTGAATACATTCATTGAAAGGAAGCAATATCTTCTATACAACTCATATGACGTATTGGTGAACCTGTAGGACCAGTTTTACATAGATATATGCTGGGGTTTGCCGGAATTCAACATGGAAGATTGTCATAGCCTTAGCGGCCAAGTACAATCTCGAAATCGAGCAGATAGATGCAGTTACAGCTTTTCTCAAAAGCGTTAATGATAATGATATCTACGTCGAAATACGGCCGGGCTGGAGAGAGCTAGGAGTCACATCAGTACACCATTTCGTTAGTAAGCTTCAAAAGGCCCTCGATGGGTTGAAGCAAGCACCTAGACACTGGAAGAAACATCTAAAGAGAAGCCTTTCTGAATTAGGATTTGTTCCGCTTGTATCAGACATTTGCATTTACATCGATGAGCAAACTGGAATCTTGATCGTTACTTATGTTGATGATTTTGTGATTCTAGGAAGAAACTTAGCCCATATTCATTCACTAAAAAATAAACTTGCAACCAAATTCCAGCTCAAGGATCTAGGTCCGGCTAGTTACTTTCTCGGTGTCCGATTAACAAGAGATTTTCAAAATAAAATGATACTTTTAACTCAAGATGCCTACGTTCGACAGATATTACAACAATTTGGGTTTGGAAACTGCTGACCTATTGTTACATCCATAGCTGCAAGTTTTGAAGTATTCATGGCTCTATTAGATGGCGTTGCTAGCGCAGCTAAAATAGCCGATTACCAATCAGAGATCGGCTCACTCCTCTACTTAACTATTCATACTCATTCAGACATTGCAATTTCATGTTCGACATTTTCTAGATACATGGCCAACCCGTCTCCGCAACACGTAAGGGATGTTAACAGAATCTTCCATTACCTGAAAGGTACACCAGATCTAAGTATTGTTTATGATGGAAATCATCCCAGTCAGGAGCTGCATGGATACTTTGATACTGATTGAGGTGGAGATAGAGGTACTCGTAGGTCTACTGGTGGGAGCGTATCCTTTGTAGCTGGAGGGGTGATTTCTACGATCTTCGAAAGATCAGCCAAATGTATCGTAATCCTCGACCGAGTCGAGTACTATGCGTATAGTTCTTGCATTCAAGAACTGCTATGGATACAATAAGTGATGGCTCAGATGCAGTATTCCGGAAAGGACATAGTATACATCCGAATCTATTCGGACAATCAAARTAGTCTCGCTCTCGGGTATAACCCTGAGTCACATCAGCGGACTAAACATATTGATATAAAGCATCACTTTATTCGCGAACACCTAGAAAATGGAAGAGTGGACGCACACTACATTTCAACTCATAAAATGGTAGCAGATGGTCTGACGAAATCACTCTCCAAGACGAAATACTCCGGCACCTATCACAGCTTTACAACGATCTCTCTAAGATGCATACAGATCAGAAACGAATTCATCAGGTAYTGCATCCCAGGCCTCCTGTATTATCCGACGAAGTTCATCAATTCCCACTCTCCTAGGGTCGTAACCTGTTAGAGTGTAATGGTCTTGAATAAATTCTTCATCTTGGCCCAGACATGCTCAATTAAGTTCAAGTCTAGGGAGTAAGAAGGCCAACCGATCGTCTTAATCTCACGACAACGTAAGTTGTCTTGAGTAAGCCAAGATCGATGGCACGATGCATTGTCGTGTTGATACCAAGGATCCATCCTCTATGACCGCTCATACTGAACCAAGCTTTGTACTTGCGACAAAATGTACGCGTCGTACTTAGCTGAGTTCATTGTCCCATACTCTTTCKCCCAAAACGYACCCAGTGCCTTCCTCCCGTTATAAATAACTCCGTGGAACATCCAAGCGGGAAGTCTACTAAACTTAGGAGTCAGACACTCGGGACGGAATCGGTCAAAAACTATGTCCTGCCTATCACCCGCTACAAGAACAGTAACAGACCTCCATGTATTAGCCCCTCCCATGAGCCCACACTTCATCGGAAAACATTTGTTGGGACAACCTTTCTGGTGTCCACTGAATAGCAGCAACAGCAAACTCGAGACAACTTTGCCTGTGTTCAGGTGTATCTGAAAATCCCTTTCTCCTTGATATCCTGCGCCCATATCCCTGAGACTTGAAAGCCCTCCGAATAGCTTTTACCCCATGATGGCCAAGATCCAATTCCGGTGCTAGTCTTGGAATCTGCCCAAATGGCACGAACCGATTTCTTGGGTCGCTGAGGAGCCAATTTTTCAACTCCTCAGKATTTTTCTGGTGAAATTGCTGGCTTCCTGCCACTACTTTTTTTGCCYTAATTCGGTMCCGTTTTTCTGGACATTGTATATTTGAGAACGCGAGTACCCAAAAATTCGTACTATCTCCGAGACAGAATGGCCCAAGCTAAGTGCTGCCATGATTTTGACCCGATCAGTCTGGGTCGTATTGGGTCTACGGCGTCTTGACTCAACAATTCTTGGTAATTGGGCACTAAATTTCGGTTAGTCGCTAATTATCAGATGAGCTGTGTTTTAAAATTACAGTTCTTGTTCAGAAGAGTTGGCCTGTGTCTCTCTGAGGGAGTTGGAGTGTGTCGAAACACTATTAGACAACATTTGGGGAAGCAGAGAGCTAAAATTTCTATTAGCATCTGAATTGAGGAGAGTTTTTAATTTCAACTCACGAGTCGGGCGGGGTATAAGAATGTTTCTGGCATTTCTGCATAAATTTCTGAAGCCAATAATGGCGGGCGAGAACTATTTTCTCTTAGTAGTTACCTTTTAGGATATTAAATTATCATACAAATATGTCTCAGCAGTAGCAGGATCTTGAATGGTGTTAAATTCGGCCATTTCTTCCTGTGATTCGAAAATGTAGGTGTTCTCCATCTTGATTTTCAAGTATGTGTAAATAAAGAAAATGTTGTTTCTGTGATGTTTTGAGAATGTTTGAATGGACTGTTCATGAATTCTTGAGGTGGGTGGCCGATGGACCCCGAAAATTCCAATTACCCCTCATTTTGTCGATGGCATCATGGATTGTCCAACATACTTTTCAACGTTGCATCTGATCGACATTTTACTAGCATTAAGCCCTCTCTGAGATGCATGCATTAGTGGAATTTCACTTTCATTTGGGCCTTAGATAGTATTACAGCGATATCTATCTACACTTAAATCATTACACAGTGAACGTGCATTATAAACCTACCAGGTAGTTATTCCATATCTCATAACCTTGGATTTAGTACAGGTTATGAGTCCGGGCTCTTTCCTCCGTCAAGACTAGTAGGCACATAGTATCAGAGAAAGATAGTTACCATGGCATCTGCCGTTCCGCGTGTCATCCTTGGGTCAGGAGTCAGTTTTTTAGAATGGGAAACCGATGTACAGGCGGCATTATGTGATGGCTTGATAGCCAATATATCCCTGTAGCTTGGACTTGCCAAGCACATGCACGCAGCCTTGCGTCAACATTTATTGGTAGCCTTATTAACAATATATTTACAGCCTATTAATAGTTTGGAACTAGTCTATTAATAGTCTCGGAATAGCTGGTATTACTATAATGTAGGTTCACTGGCTTGCGCTGATAAACTTGGTGGCAATGCCACAGTGCTTTAGTCTCTAATTATAATTATAGACTAGATAGTTTGCGCCCTGTATTAGGTTGACTAAGAAGGGATACAAACGGAAGTAAAGGGATTAATGACTCTAGTTGGGAAGAGTCTGGTTTTCTATATATCTAGGACTTATCCTGCTGTAGTAACTTTCATAGAGCAGATAGAATCTTCAATACCTTTGAATATTAAGTTGTTCTTACACCCATACTCAAACTGTGACACTGGACAACATGACGTGAAGTGACAGTTTTTTAACCATATTATTATTTTCTGTTTTAATGTATGTTTCTGGCTTTATCGTTCTTGTAACATAGTTTTATCCAACTACTTTTTATAGAATAAGTGGCTACAGTTCTGTTGGCTAGTCCGCTCGGTGCGAACGAAACGGGCATGCAGTAAGCGTGATCCTGGTCGGCTCCATCGGTCCTGCACCCTAAGAGACACGAGACTTCGGGCTAGAAACTTAATGAACAAAATAAATAAATAAATCGTCTGCAAATGAATTAACTTGCATCTTCTTCTACCCCAGACTCAATAGCGGACAAAACGATAGAATAGTCCTAGAGTGATTTTCTAAACTACCAAGAGAGCCGTGAAAAGTAGCAATGACCAGGTAGACTTGCTTTTTGGTCATGAAGAGAAGAGTTTTGTGTTAAGAAAGCTCCATTATCACATGTCTGAATTTCAATATCTGATAGCCCTGATTACTATTTGGATTCGGAATCAGACTCATGAGTTGGCAACAGAACATCATTTATAAATATAAATTTGTAGGAATGATATATACAGAAAGTATTAGAATTTAGTTTAATCATCATTAAAGGAATACAATAGTGATGCAGGAACTAGAATTTAGAAATGAAGATATATTTGTACTTAGTAGTAGAAAGGTTATCATTAGAGAAAATATAATCTTCAGAAATTTCTTTGCAAGAATCCTTTTATTACTAATGATCAACTCCAAGACTCCGAGTAGGCACTTTCAAGATTAAATAATCTTTACTCTTCGAGAGTAAGTTCGTCACTATCATTCTTTACCCAGTTCATTTTCGACATCTGCACCGAACAGATCTTCCATTGTACCACCTTCTTCATTTCCTTCTTCTACTTCTTCATCCTTCATTTCAACATCCTCATTCTGTTCTTTATTTATCTGTCCATTTTCAGTAGAATCTTCCATTTCGGTCTCTAATTTCCATTCTCCTCTTAATCCCCATGGGACGCCAGTCAAAACAAATCTTTCGCTTGGCAGACGAACCCCCCACTCATTCTGGAGTACTCTAGGTAGAGATACTCGATTTCGCGTTTGCGCAATTTCCATCAAAAATTCCTTATTTAATGTACTACCATTACCACCGCCAAATTGATATTGTAATCGACTCTGAATAGCTAATCGTACTGCATTAGCACTGACCTGCCCGTTTTCTCGCTGGAGACCCCCAGGCGGTGCATCGCGAGCACGTATCTGCTGTGATATGTAAGCATCAGAAGATAGGTGCAAGGCATCGGAGAGAACAGAAGAAGAATGGCGGTAAGCAAAGTCCAGAAGTTGAAGCGGAACACGTTCCTGATACGCTGTGCAGCCTAATGAGGAGAGCAACAAATGTATTAGACGCGCATCTCGTGGCCGTTTACTCTGTCCAGAATCTTGACTCGATGTGAGAGGAACGTTAGGATTGGATATGGCAGGTAATGTAGCTGCCGATCCTGAAGGTAAAGGAGTGTGACCATTTGTTTTCGGAATCTCACCGTTCGTTTCTGCCATGATAAAGATTTTACTTGAATCTATGAATCCAATAGATCTTGGATATATTAGGCCAGATGCTCACCGTGAGTCCCATTAAAGTGAGATCAACGTTAGGAGAAAGGTAGATTCGTCTTCAATCGTTAAAGCTTTGCCTGAATCTTTTTGTAACCACTAATTTTTCCACAAACAAATAGTTTGAAATTTGCAAACATTCAATTATATATTACCAAATTTGTTGCACAGTCCATAAATGATTTCATTTGACGTTATTGTGAGTAGACTTGTTATCCCTACTAACAAGCGGGATGGATATAGGAAGTAGAGATAACTTGCTCTTCAGACCTGTTCCAAAAATAATACACAGCCGATGTTTGTGCAGGGATCTTTTCTATGTACAGTCAACCACTTTCTCATAGCCCCGCAATAACGTTTCTACAGTAACAACCACGTATAGACAAACATATAATAGCATCCACTCATTGCGTATAGTGAAATTAAACTACAAATACTCTATGAGCCGGAGAAATGTATTTTTTAAGTGCAAGTTTTAATCTTCTTTTAATGTGAAATTAATGTGTACTTTGGTTCGTATAACAATGATGAATTAGTGTGTGATTAATGTGAAATGAGTATGTAATAAACATACTATAAATATACTGTAAATATTCTATAAACAACGAACAAATATTCTGTGGGAGCGTTTAAATCGACACCCCCACGTGACCTGTGAGCATGAAAACTACTGTTGATCACTAACAGCATGAAGCTAATTGGCTAAGGGCACTAGCCTGTGTTTACGTATATACAGCAAATATTTAATGACGTGATATATAGATGTGTCTCTAAGTATATGAGCAGATATGGGCCAAGTAATTGAGAAGAAAAGAAGAACGAGATATTTCAAAAGTGTTACAATAAATTGCATTCTCTACATGGCTATAAATACTAAAAATCGTCAAGAGTTCGACTATGCTTGCGTGATGTGCTGCATCGACGCGGGTAGGGAAATTGCTGTTGGTTCTGTAGTGCTCAGGGGTTTCGGACATCGCCGGCGATTGTGTCCGGGCTGGTGACAAACACCACATCGACGTTCCTGGCTTACTCCTACCTCAGTATCGACAAGCTCAAAATACGAAGGGTTGCGGCGTGTGGAGAATGCTGCTAGTCGACGAGAGGCTGTGGAAGGAGCACCGCGAGGTCTAATTATGGCGGGTGCTGTGATTGCTGCTGTTGCAGTGAAATCAAATGCTTCAATGTGCTCCTGGAACAGTCGCTGTTGTCGCAGCAGCGCATTATGGATACGAAGGCGCACTCGATCCATTGTACCCTCGATGGTTAGCGGTACCGCTTGCGCTTGCACTTGTGTTTTTGCTATTGGTTGATCCAGCCACCATTGCTTGTCAAAGTCGTTGATGTCAATAGGTCGTTGTTGTTTTTGTCGATGGGCGCATGGAATCCCCATAGTAGCCGAGAAACTGCCAGTACACCGCTCCTCTAGAATACCCTTGAATGCTGCATGTTTTACAGCAAGGCGGAGCGCATGGTGACTAATTTTTCCGTTGACGTTTGTCCATAAGGGTGTTGCCAAGCAAATCTTTGCTTTGTTGTGCGCCAGATTATCTTTGAATGTGTAAAGCTGCGTATCCGTGGAAAGACTAATTGTATCATATACTGTTTTGAGACAGCCGCGGTTGTTGTGGATCCATGATTTTGCTTGTGCATGCGCTGATTCCACCCTTGATGTTGTCAAGTTGCCGTTGTGTCGTACTCCATTCATAAATGCTGGCACAAAGCGATCCTTCCAGCGCAGCTAAGTGCTCTCAATGTAGTCGCGGATTTCTGACGTTATTGATGTGTGGCTCTCAAAATGCTGTAATGCCAAATTGTAATCAGTGATACTTTTGGCGTAAATCAAAGCCTTCTAAAGCCCCTCGACTACCGCCAAGCCCTCTCCATGCAAGCCAAAATCCTTCTTGAACTTAGAAGTGACGTTTTTGTTAATGTGCCAGACACAGAGGATGTGCCGACAGGCTGGTAGAGATGTCGCAAGAGCATTGATTAAGGCCAGCTCACGGTCGGTCGCAAACACAAAGCCAGGTCTTGACGTTCTTGGAAAACAATGCTGGACCTGATCCATACACCAAGAGTAATCTGCTACTTCTTCTTTGGCGATAAAAGCAAAGAATAATGAGTATGTATTGGCGGTTGAAGTCATACTAATGCCATGTACAAGCGGAAGCTGGTGACGGTTTGTTTTGTAAGTAGCATCTATTAAAATGATGTTAAAGGGAGAAAGATTTGCAATTTCAGTCGCAGCAGGCGAAACAAAACAAATGCGACAATTTGTGCGTTACAGCATCTTTCTTATGTGCATGTATTACATTTTTTTCTCGGTAAGAATATCCAATAAAGCTTTAATTTGGGTTCGCCCCTGGAGCTCAAGGCGCGCCCGCTTGTATTTTATATTGTAAAGATCCATCTTGTGGCAGTGCGCATCTGATGTTGGGTCTGCGGTTGTCTGTTTTGCGTGACGTACTGCTGTTGCAATAGCCTTGCTACGAGTACCTGCAAGAAACCCGCGATAAAGCTTTTCGAATATTTGTCCTGATACTAAATAATTGGTGATTGATTTAACAATATCATAGAAACTGTGACTCCCAAACATGCTCAGAATCTGGAGCTGATGCTCAGTTTGCTCAGATGATATTGATAAAATTTAAAATTTTATGAAGTTGCCTCTTGATAAATATAAGATAATCCACCTAAAGCTAGCTAGCATCTGGGTCCTTTCATTGACTTTACATGGACGTGAATTGGAAATTATGAGCGTCATCCGACTGCGATTCTGTGAGCACTCAAAAGCTCACAAAACTCCGTAGGCATGCTTAACACGTGTCTGGCAGATTAAGAAGGTAATGTTTGGCCAACAAATGATGAAAGGAAATATTTTCCACCGGATTTTTTTGCCACATGTTTATTTATTTAGAGATAATAACCCAAGCTTAACCTGGGCTATTTTAGCAAAATGTACAACATCATCTGCTTATGAAAAACACCCAACTTAAGTTCGATGGATACTATGCCACACGAAGTTAAATGAAGCCATGTAAAGCCCCTGTTTCTATTCCACTGTTACAATGACATATTGTTAAGCAATACTTCTAAAAACTAAAAATACACATACCAATTCGGGTCTAATGCAGGGATTAGAGTGGATCAATGCTGAACTTTGATTGAGATAATTGGCTATAGTAGAGAAATTTCACGCTAAATGATAGTTGCACAACAATATTATGTATGATTGGAGTCGCCTAATATATGCTAGCTGGTACTGAGGATCCGGGGCCTAGAATTTAGAGTCCTGATTCGTTGGTCATGGATAGCCCTGTAAAGTCCGAAAAACACATCAAGAAGCTCAGACTATGGCTGGTGCTTATCGATGAATACAAACATTGTTTTTTTTCAAGGAAATTTATTATGAAGTTAAACTCCATCGACAACTAACCTTCGGAGAAAATGGGCGGGAAACGAAAATTCACCGCTGTTAAGCATCAGTCTAAGACTGATAAAATTGGTATTTCCAAGTTACATTCCAAATCGAATTTTGAGGATTTTGCAGATTCAGAAGATGAATTTCACATCAACCGTGACAAGATAGGCTTTGACGATAGCCCAAAGGCGAAAAGAAACAAAGGATGGCAAGAAGGTACATTAAATTTTTAGTTCGTAAAGAATTTGGCTCACATATAATAGATGAAGTTTTTGAACTATCGGACCATGAAATTCTTTCATATCCTGAAAGCGACAGTGAGGGAGATCTAGAATTGAATGCAGATGGCTCCAAAATTTCGACTCATCAAACTTCTGAATCGGAGCAGGTAGCCGATGAAGATTCAAACGATGAAAACGAAGGATGGGACGCTTCAAAACAAGAATATTACAATTATGATCGTATTGAAACCGAAGCTGAAGCACTTGAAGAAGAGGCAGAAGCAAAGCGATTACAACAAAAGAAGTTAAGCAAAATGTCCGAGCTAGACTTTTTTATAGAAGGAGATCAAGATTTATCCAATCATGTCGAAAATGGGACTGGAAATATCATAACTGAAGTTCTTCCAAATTATGAAATCACTGCAGATATGCAGCCAGATAAAAGACAACAAATTCTTCAGTCGCAGTATCCGGAATTTGAACCGTTAGCAAATGATTTCTTGGAATTGTACCCAATCCTTCAGAAGCTACAAACTGAGGTGGAGAATGAGTCTTTATCACCAGGCTCTTCAATTTCGCCTATAATACTCAGATACCGTGTTCTTTCTGCTTATGTTGGTACATTAGCCATGTATTTTGCTATTTTATCATCTCCTGGATATGGATCTTCGGGCGAGTCACGTGCATTGAATCCAAAAGAATTGCAAGAACATCCAATTATGGATAGTATTCTTCAATGCCGTGAGTTATGGTTAAAAGTTAAAAGTTACAGCGCCTCTGCACAAATTCAAAATAATTCTAATGAAGATTCGATATGCGAAGTCTCTGAGGTTCCTCAACAGTCAACTAACAAAGTAGAGAAAAAAAGCAAAAACTCCGTGCGG
>CACM01002625.1:0-11060 GCA_000208805.1 Erysiphe pisi
TGTTACTATTCAATGATCCTTTTGATATTTCCGAGAAATTACACGCTGCAAGATAACTGAAGGCCAAATTTAAACCCGAAGTTTCAAGCGCCATGAATTCACTTAACGTCTAGACCACGTGCTTTTACAAAGCGGTTAATCTGCTCTCTAGTGAGTTTTTCATTATATTGCTCTTGAGATTCGTAGAAGGAAATAATTTCTTGTGTGCAGTCAATAAGAAGATCTATATCAATATTACTTTCCGCAAGCCAGCATGTTAATCTCTGCAACTTATTTCGAGGAGTTCCACTTTGCGAATCACTGGCATTCCTTGTTTGATTTGCTGTATCTAGAGCTATATGTGCCACACTGGTAATACTACTCGCAGAAATACTTACTGGCATTAAATTATTACTGTTAGGACGAAGCACGAGTGCTAGGAGTATAGCCATTAGTGCTATGGTGTGTGGCGGATATAGAAGTGGCAGGTCAGTCATATAATGATCGTTAATGATTGACCAGGCAAGAGTTGACTCGGCCTGTGTGAGAGATAATTGTCCTTGAATAGAAGTAAGACTCCTATAAGGATGATGAACAATCATTTGGGAGCTCATCACAGAAATAAGAAAAAATTCACACTCTCCTAGTTTGGATATATCATTGCTACAGTATTCTATGCAATTATTTAGCAAGTTTCAAAGGCTTAAGTGCTAGGACCTACCAGGCCACAGAGTTCGACTCTCACTAACGACAAGTCTAATGTGATGTGGACATTCCTCCATTTTACAGGCAAGATACATGGCGGTGGCAATCACTAGGTAAGGATTGGTATTCCTTATCTCTACCTTCGTGTAAAATCTGCGAATGTATAATTGTGCTGTGGCCATAGCCTGCTGCCTAACACCAAGACGCTTGCCGAGACGTGCTATCTCTAGAAACATATCAACACTGTATCCTGTAGTACTTTGAATTCTGAATTTTACGCTGGTTAAAGTAGATACTAAGATATCGGGTCTCTGGTAACGGAAAAATTCTGGCCAAATTTGGCTCTTTTTCTTTAAGTTCTGTCCTGAGATTATCTAGCTGATGTTTGGTAAATTGCCAATTATGTCTCTGAGTAGAATCCCAGTAATTGGCCGCCATTTATGCCTTTTCCTTATATCAGCCTGATATCATCAATGAGGCGGATCTATTACTTAGACGGACGACGCGGACCAACTTGCTGTGGAACGTTTTTCACATAACAATCTTTCCTTCTGCGAAAATAACATGATATTTTCTCTCTTTTAGAACTTTAGATTAGCAAATAGCTCGTTTTTGAAATAATGTGCTGTGTATGAATTAAAATAATAATGTAATTTTCAATGTAAAAGATGAAATATTGGGGTATTGAGGGTAACCTTTCGAAACATACCGGAGGAATAAACTTAGGATACTCCGACAGACTCTCTCGTTCCTATATAATTTGCTTCACACCTAGTATAGCCAGTCAAACGGTATTCCTATCTATTTGTAGAATCCGCTACACTAAGATTTATCTCTAGAGCTAACAAAAATACGTATCATTTTGTCACGTTGGTAGTGTTTCGTCAAGAAAATTACTTGGTGGTCAAATTAAACCTCACGACCCCCGGTAAATGTTTTAGTTGATGACTCAGTCCGTTGCCATGGTTACTAAAATTATGTTCCACAAAACTTCCACAGTGTCGAATTCAAGGTATTTGTCCATCCCTCGATAATAACTCTAAGTATGTATATTTAATGACTTGACTTGATTGCAACAATATATTTTACTATAAAGATTGTATATTTTTGATCAAACCAAGTAAGAGAAGATATTAAAAAACGATGAAGACCCCCCCCCCAAATTATTATCTGATCAAGCACCATTTACACAAAACCCAATGATTAATCCTTATATTTTATAAGTTTGGCTTTTAAGAATGTAAATTTACGCCTTTGTCAAGTGAGTTGAAGGTAAGAAATGACGGTATAATTTAGCTCGAAGTTCGCTGTTGTGACCCCATTGGGCAATTTCGACTACTTCTTGTGTGGCCCAGCTCCTAACATGCTGAGAATATGGGCATCTACCTCAAAGGCTCCTTTCCCCACGAGCAAATACAGCGTGTCTGGGTTATATTCACATTTTTTAACGATACCTACCTGCCCATGTTGAGTTTAAAAGTGGCTACAGAGAAGAGTTTCGGCACCAGTATCAATGGCGGCTGAGGTCCGATAGAAAAAGACCACCTTGTTAAGAATATTAAAATATCCTTTTATGAAATGTGATTAGGCCTGTTGAGTTAAGACTTCTAATCAATGGCTTGAGCAGGCTAATAGTTAACAAAAATCATATATTTGAATAATTCTATTTAAGTAAGGACGAAATATTCTAGTTTACCATAAGACCTTCATTATATACATTTATTCTCATATCATTTCTTAATTCAATATTGTTTTGTGTACATGGATAATTTAGAGTCATGTCATTTCTAAATATAATGTTCACGTGAGCCTAATTTTAGTACATGGTCTTAGTATATGCTCACCTTTATTTTTAGAAATATTTAAGCTCGGCCTTAATCAGGCCCTATGTGGAGTTGTATTCTTCGCTAATTATGTAAGCGATTTTGACACTCCTGTTATCCTTCGTAGTTCGTAGATGTTAGGACATGGAAGCCACACAGTCTAAGTCATGTTTTCTTCCTTAGTAGGGCTGTAGTAGCAGTTCGGTTGTGTTTAGGTATCTTTGTACAAGCTGAAATTCGTGCCATGTGACAACTCCAAAATAGCCCTGTTGGTGAAGATGATTTGAGTTGGAGTAATTAACTGGATGAATTCTCCCATTTATTTGTTAGACTTGCAAGCTACCCTGTAGTTTATTTTAAAATAAGCCTGGCTGTCTATTGTTTACATAGGTAACCTTTAAATATCGCACGCTAACATATTATTTTTAGATTGTTTTTGTCATTCATTCACGTGAGTCCAAAGATTCCCAGAGTGCATTAGGCGATGTTCTCAATCGGAACGTCACTGACTTAATGGTGCTAATTATGTATGGGAGGGAAAAATGGTTAAATGAAAATTGTGTATTCTCTATCTTCTAACTAAGTAAGATGTTGTTGTTGCTCTATATCATAACCTCCTGCCAAGTTGAGGTAAGACCTACAACAAAACCCCAGAACATTGATCCCTACCTTTCTTCTCTCTGTCTGCCATTTCAAGTTCCCAAGTCTAGCCAAAAATTTTATTCTTTTTTTTTCATCGATGAATCAAGAGAATTTCAGCGCGCATCGTTTTTGGTTCCGAGTTTCCAATATCTATATTGATTTTTTTTTTCTGTGTAATGTAATTTTTGTTCTCTTTGTGTCTAAAATTTCATCTAATAATGATGTTTCATGTCTTTTTCGTTTTTTCGGTGGGTAGTCGCATCTTTTCATGCTTCGTGAACAAACTCTTGTTGGCTAGGCTTTTTCACTTTAGCTTTACCAATTCTTAGATTTTGATACATTGGTATGGCTAGTTCATGCCCAGTCATTAAGTATTCTTCTTGTCAGCGGCTAGGTGGCTGAAACAGTAAAAGACGCCTTTTTGATTGTGTACAATTGGTTCAGTTGAGGGGATCTTCCTTGAGAGGCTATGAGAGTTCAAGTTCGTGGGGTATTACAGGGCTCTAATAAGTAACAGAGGATACTAAAGAGTAATAGAAGGTACTAAAGATAGGGATGAACTAAGGTTATAAACTAAAGGTGAACTTATGGTTATATTATTGACAAAGAACTAAGCGTAGATAAGCTAAATAAGACAGCCAGTCTATGTCCTTATATACATGATTTCATCATTCTTAACTAATCCTCTTAAAAAACCAATTACTCGTTCACTAAATTTCTATTTGTAACTGGGATCTATATTCAAGGCAACGTCGAATCGCTCTTTGCCGGTCGCTCTTTGCCGGTGATTGTGATGAGAAGACGGATATATGTAAAGCGTTGTCGAGATTTACCGATACTTGGTTAAAGACAGTGACAAGGCAGTTAAAAAAGGAACGAAATATATTTGCAGGTCGATGGAACCTTGCACTTCTCTAAGTCGAAAAGGCTTTAACTGGTCTCCATGGAATGTGTTCTTTATGTTTTCACCGTTCACTTGTCGAATCGTGAAACTCTTCCCATGATCTCACCCGTACCCTGTTATCACAAATGGCCCCCTATATGCCGCAGATCGTTTGTCCTTCGCATGTGGGGTCATAAACGATCACCAAAGATCCTGGTATATATTTCCATCTTTGCCACACTCCTAAATCGTGCTTCTATTTTTGAGCGAGCCTTCTCCAGTGACCTTTTCTTAGTATTTCTGATTTTATGGCTTCTAATTTTGCTACACGATGGAATACTGCTTCTGCCATGATTTTATAACTCTCCATATTGTCGAAATCAAACTTCTGTAACTCTAGAAGTAATTAGGATCTTTTCATATGCGGTACTTCTAGCTCTAATGATGATGGTGAGTTGTAACCAAAAAGTATTTCATAGGATGAATATCCCAGATGTCTAATTTCCCTTCTATTCATCTCGTTTGCAGCGCGATGGACGTAAATTTGCCTCTCCGGTTTGGAGGCCATGCTTTTCATCACCCTTTCGAATAAATAATTTGCTCTTTCTATTATTCTTGTTGCCCATTTAGCTGAAGATGGTGCTAGTATGTAAAGAACTTTCTGACTCTGGAAAATTTTTGCCATTTGTGAGCCTGTGAAGTGGGAATCAATGTCTGCATAGATCGTGATAGGATTACCAAACAAGCCAAAGAGCCAAATTAAACATCTTATGGCTTCTGCTTGATCTGGTGCTGCGTATAGGAATGCCCGGACAAATCTTGAGAAGTGATCGATGATTATAAAAACGTGGGTAAATGATCTCTATCCTGAATATCCGTGGTATTTCTTTGCCTCTGATTCAAACTTGAAATACTGTAGATGAGGGTAACAACACATTATTGTCTCCTCTGGAATGAGTGTTGTAAGAGGAAGTGGACCGATAAAATCCAATCTTAACAAGACCATTGGCTCATCCGCTCTTGGTGATGCTTTTGTCTGCGTCCGTCTTACTATGTGGTGTTTTTAGTCCCAGTCCACGTATAGATTACGTAAATTAATGTCAATCCAATTTCCTATCAATGGAAATTGAGATTAAGCATATATGAGATCGGTTGATCATAGGCACAAATCCTAAACTTATCATGTATATAAATATATATATTCATCTTCCCTCTGTGTAATGCTCCCTTCTTTAGAATTTGTATTCTATCTCTTTAGTATAGATAAACACAAAACAATCAGTTGGTTATAAATCACGATTATAATTTATATCTGACTCAGTGATCACTGTCGCCACATGCTGTTCCATCTCTCCCACATTCTATACACCCCAAAATTTAGTCTCTGGTGTCTAATGACATCTCTGGCCAGAAGTATTGCTTAAGCTTCTTCAATGTCATATTTACCTGATAATGACCTCCTTGGTCATGTGCTTTGTAAAGAACTTTGCTAACCTCACCTTGAGGTACACATCTCTTCCACTTTCCTCTGATTTTGACAAGCAATTCCCCGCTAAAAATATGAAATCTTCGTCTCCTTTGAATAAAGCGCTTTTTGTTAAGTCTGTCCATACTCAATGGTAACATGTTCGAACGTTGAACTCATAAACCTGGGAGAGCCAAGAACAATGCAATGTACTTCTTTCCAACATCTGTCAATTTCCTCGGACTTTACCGTGGCTACTTTTAATAGGTGTGTTTTAACTGAATCTACTGATGTATCTTCAGGGTATGTTCCAATAATTTCGCCCGTTCTTTCTCGCACTCCCTGTTTTCTCCTCTCTCTAGTAAGGTCTTCGTACCCCCCTTTACCATCTTTCCATACCCATTTTATCTGTCCTTTTTGATCGAGTTCTATCTGTACCCTCTTTTCCAATTCTAAATCATTGGTGGCTGTTGGGTCTCCAAAAACTGTTCTTGATAGTGCGTCTGCTATCTCATTCTTTCTTCTTTCAATATGCTCTTCTTCCCATCCTTGTATGCCTGGAGTTGCATCTCCTTGAATGTATTAAATGCTTCTTAGGGCAGTTCAAAGTTTTTCACTGCTCTATTCACCCTATACTTGAATGGGTGCAATATCCATTTACCCCTGGGTATACTAATCTCTACCAATCTCATTTTGTTGCGGTCCCTGTCGCTACATCCCCTCGCACGCATGCTTGATTCATGACCTCCTCGTTCTGGGTACTTAGTTTTTGCTCTAATTGATCTCAGAGCGCCCATTACCGTCACCTGCGATAGCCACTTATCATAAAGCCGCATGTTATTTTCTTCTTCATATGCCAATAACTCCTTCCACTCAGATATTGCCATTGATATGCTTAATGCGCTTGAGTCCTATACTATCTTTGCCAACCTCTACAGCTTATCGGTATCCATGCTCATACCCAGTCTGTCACATACACTTCTGAATGTTGCAAACAAAGCTATCTCATTCACGTGCTTCAACTGCTCCAGTGCTATTACACCTTCATATCCATCCTTCAATAGATACAACTTCTCTACTTCGCTCAGCTTCCCAGATTCCAGTAAGTGATTTCTACTATCTAGCGCTTTCTCTTTCGCGTGTGCTGGGCTTTTCCTATTGAGTGCATGGTATATCACATTGCACATCAGCAATTTTAGCGGTGTGAATATTCTCATCAACGACCTGTCCTAGTTGTGCTTTCTTGCAGTTAACAACTTGAGTGTTTCTTCGTTTTCGGACACAGCCACTGCTGAAACCTCATTTACCCACATTTCAAGTTTCTGTATTGGTGACAATTCCTCGAATCTTCCTAATGGATTGTTGATAATGAGCTCATATTTATCGTTGGCCAGTATTTTTCTCAATTCCAACGCCCACGGCTCGTTAATTTAGCTACTTTTACTTACAACTGTCTTAGGTGACAATATTCTAACATTCCTAACTATAGGCTCTCTAGCCTCCACAATTCTATCAAAGTCTGCTATCAGTTCAGTGGAACTTGCTGCTTGATAACTGTCGAGCAAACGTCGTTGTGGAGTTAAATTTACAGCCGATCAAATCCACCCGCTTAAAATCGCCTACACAACTGCATCTACAATTTGTTGGCACAACCATAGGCGTCATGGAAACATAAAAGATGGGAATATCCATCAAAATTATCAGTATCGCCGATGAACGCTTCAAAAATAACCACGAGGCATTATCTCTTCGCAAGGCTTGACTTATGAATAAAACATGACGCATTATAACCTTGGTAAATAAATAACAGACTATTCGAATAACGTTGAGGTTCTCTGAGGCGTAGAAACAAGGCTGCGCTAATTGAAAGATAAATTGATACTATGAGATCATAAGAAGCAAGAATAGAAATAAATATTTTGTATACAGATAGACTCGAGATAGAACTTTTAAGGGCTATGAATGAAAGAGATCTGGCCGAGATATCTAAGTTAATTCTTTTCAACATAAAATCTTATTAAAATTCAATGTTATAGGACTTAATAATCTTGTGAGTTCAATGCTCTCGGGCTCCTTCTGTTGCGACACACTTGGATCCACGTCTATGCCTGTTTCCTCCTGTCCCTCACATGCATCATCCACTTCACTAGTGTACTCAATAGTAGCATCATGCGGATCTATCCAAGCAGTTGAGTAAACTTTTTGTTCAGACTCATCAATTCCATTTCATCGACTACCTCAAATTCTTCGAAGCCATCATCATCTTCCGCTGGTTCCATGCTAGGCGCATCCACTATGTGCGCACCATCTTTGATTCTTATGTCTTTCAGCTTAACGCCACCTTTCAGCAGCTCTTCCACCATCACACTGTACACAAATTTGTTATCAGTAGGATGCAAACTTAGATCACTTTTATCTCCTTTGAATATTTGTTGATGTTGGAATATATCAGCAAACAAACCATCAGTTGTGTTGATACACAACCATAACGCCTTAAACACTGTGATTCCGTTTACTCCCTCAAAGTCCTGTGAAGTCATTCCACTCCACCAATTTATCTCATTAGTTCTTGACAGCAACTGCAATGATGAATACTTAGCATTTATTCCACTAAGAACTTTCTGCTTGCTCTTTATTAATGATAATGCTTGCGAATACCAATTTCCTGACTGCACAATGCTCCTCGCCGAAGAAATTACATCTTCTATAACTGTTAAAATACTCATTTGGTGCACTCTTCCAGCGACAATTCCAGATCTTCTGTTGAAAAGCGGCCAGCTTGCATTAGAATCTGGAGGTGATGCCATCAAAGGCCGCACCAAATCTGCGTTAGACAGCACCTCAGGTAGCAATATTTTCGACAAATACCTGTTTTGGGTAAGTGACATTGCTATCAGTGTGGCTTTTTCCAATGGATTCATCACCCCCATGCATCTCGCATACGTTATCAATGATGCCCGAGCTTCCTCTGCAGAGATAGTAGCAGTAGTGTACTCCAGCAACTCACTGTCTTCATCTTTTTGACAGCCCTTAAACCTTGTTCTTTAAGAGCCCGTCTAACAGTCTATGCAGATACTTTGTCTTCTCTATCCAAATTCAGTATTTATATCGCTTCTACTGCTGTTTTACTTCCGCAATTTGCTACTGTTGTAAATAACTATTGTTACATTACCCGAGGAGTGTCCAGTCTCGGCTAATAATGGTAAGAGATTGCGATATGTACAATCAAGGATATAGTATATCCGGTTTRCCGAGACCGAAGATGAATCCGTATGATAGAACAAAGCATTGTATTTCTGATGTATATAATAGAGGTGAGGAACGGAGCCTATAATGATATCGTACTTCTTGTCCTTTTGAATCGGTGGTTAATTCGATAGCCCAATAAAAGAGAATTTCAATTCAACTCGTTTATAACCGCTTCTTTGACACTGTAGTCTCGATTTATTGAGTAATACTGAGCTCGGAATATTCTTATAATACCTGAATTTTATCAGAAATCGCTATCTAGAGTCGGAATTATTCAAATCTGGCCACTGGAGAAGATGTATCAGAATAATAACATATATATCCCTGAGTAAATCCTTGCTCGACTAGGTGCGCTTTATATCTTGATAAGTTGCCATCTTCATCAAACTTTTTGGTAAAAACCCATCGGTTTGATATTATGTTCTTATCTTTTAGTGGATCAACAAGTTCCCAAGTATTTTTCTCATCCAATTTCTTGAGTCCCAAGTCTATTGCTTTGTGCTATTCTAATTTTTCTGGACTTGTTCGAGCTTCTTCAATTGTGTTAGGAAGTTCATCGTCACCGTTTTTGACCAATGATGCGTACGCAATTTTTGCGAAAAAAGACGAGTCCAAGTAACGATTAACATCAATTTTTTCATCACTGACTATATTTGAGACAAAGTTTGTTTATTTTTCGCCCCGTTTTATCTAACTTGCGTAGCTAACATATTTTTTTTTCTTTCTGTTACTAGAGATCTCATGTATATGGCGTAAGGCTATTCGGTTCTTCCGTAATGCTTGAACCTCCGGTGCGTAAGTCGATGTCGTATGCGACAGCATTTTGTTGGAAAATTATCATCCAATTCATCAATGAGGTAATCAGAGATGTTTCTTCGTTTGTACTATTAAATATAGTCTGGTCAACAGAGTCACCGCTGCATTGTTGTGGCAAAGCTGGTAATACGCGACCTGGAATTTTATTTGACATCGATCTCATGAAATACATGCTGTTTTTCTGTTCTATATGTAGGATTGTCTTATGGTCTTTTGTAAAGGAGATTGAATCGTAAAATTTTCATTCTAGCTACCAGTAACATCAATATTTACCAAACAGTAGACACATCGTTATATAATTCAAACAGCCAGCCATATGTTAGTTTTATGTATGTATATGGGTTCTTTTCTAGTGCTTTGGGGTATACAGATGACAACGTATTAATGAACTGGATATCTAGATCAGAATAACAGTTATAAATTATAGTTATACGTCTGCTATTTTGGATCTAAAGAATCTTATGATAGTTTAGCGAAAGCACATTTGATTAATTCTGAAGAAGAGACAACCTTACAATTCAAAGGCCCCGATTGGCCCGGGAACGACTGATATTCTTTATAAAGTGGACACTCTAGGCATATGATATCAACTTACGTTAGTATTTTTTAAAAAGTAAATTTGCGTGTTTTTAATTTAGGGAATCGGTATTTGCACTACACTTTCTCGGTACTTATACTACACCCCACCCCTGAACATAATTGTGATTGGTGGAATCTGGCAAATTTGAGAAAGATCAGGTGCTGTCCATGTCAATTGCATTATTGACAGGCCTGCTCCCTGTAAGTGAATCCCTGCTCAGCGCCCTTAAAGGGTTTTGGATGTCTAATTACACAGTCATGCCATTGTTGATATAGCAACTAGCTTGTATATATTAAAATTTGTAAATAATAAAGTCGATAAAACAACCTAACATATACACATATCGCAAACACGACGTATTCCTAAAGTTATCTAACTTTAACTTACACTTATAATASCAAACCAGCAAATTCTTATCAGTGAGTTTAAGCTCATTATTCTCTACGTAACTGACATTCAAGACCTATCACCCAGCTCGCCAACAAGGCCAAAATATTTTGAAAACTAATTTTATAGGTAGCATGCATCACTACGTTTATTATGATGACGTTGGTTCTTACCTGGGAGCGTCGCCCATCCAACTAAGATAGTTTAGTTAAGCTGGGACGATCCACCAATCCTAAAGTTGTTGTGTGGCGACAATAAGAGGGAGATATTCGATATTCTTTATTAATAATATAAATTCGATGCCATGTCAACAATGACATGACTGTGTAATTAGTCATCCAATCCCTTTAAGGGCGCTAAGCAGGGATYTRCAGGGAGCAGGCCTGTCAATAATACAATTGACTTGGACAGCACTAGACCTTTCTCAAATTTGCCAGATTCCACCAATCACAATTATGTTCAGGGGTGGGGTGTACCGAAAAAGTGTAGTACAAATACCGATTCACATATTTAATTGGAGCAGAAGCCACA